>JAQZBX010034579.1:0-24924 GCA_029593785.1 Cabassous unicinctus | reverse complement strand
CAAGCAACTGTGAGAAATGACCTAAGGGCATCCTGGACTCTAAGGAAATTCTGTGCTTGAGGTCACAATTTTCAAAAAGCCAAAAGATGCAGTGTGTAACTAAATCTAAAAGATTAGAGCAGTGCTGGAATGCTACCAGCATTTTGGTACAGTATATGCAGTAGAAATTTTATTGCTATGGTTTCTAATTTCTTGCAATGGTTTCTAATTTCTTGGAGTATAATTTAATAGCAAATAAAATAATGTAAAATGCAACTTTTTTGTTATTACTAATTTCAAAAAGAGCTGAAATTGGGGAAAGAAGACATAATCAGTCATTGGGCCACTCAAGCAGGGCTTCAATTAATACTCTCACCAACCATGAAAATGATACTTCTGTACTAAAGTTCTGAATCAAATACTTTTTTTAATTTTGAATTTTACTCCTCAGTGGGATTGCTACAAATTATGATGAGTAATTATAAATGGCTAAAACTAATCTAGTACTGTAAGAAAAATAGATATAATTGGTTTATAGCTAATAGTGCAAACTCATATTCTATTTATTTTTTCCCAGAAAGTATTTAAGATGGCATACAAAAAAAGCCCATACTATGTAGCAAGTAAATCAAACATAGTTAAGTTTTTCAAAAGAGCAACAGGAAAATAATTTGAACATAAATTAATTCCGACTCAAAGCTAAAAGGACTAGGAAGATATTTATTAAAGAGGAAACCTAGAAAATGTAACTCTGATCTGGGTCTGATACAGTTAATTGACTAATTTCTGTCACGGGAAACAGGTATAGCACCTTGTGCTTACACACACCTGAAGTCACTCTCCCTGTTTCCCTCTGTTTTGTACCTGAGGCAGAGTTGCTTGGTTGAGAAAAGCCTTAGAATAACGGTTGCATCTTCAGTTGTTTAGAACCAAATACCAAATCATGAAGCAAAGCCCTTTAAAGAAATAGAAGGAAATGCAGTGCGATTTGATGATATAGGATTACTGGGATCTCAGGCTGTCTTCCTGACCTTTGACGGAAAATTGTTTTAAGTTGGTGCTGGATGTCCAAAGTTGAGCCAGTATGAGCCAGTATGAGCCAGTATGATTTAAAATTTTAATTGTTACCAAAAAGGCTGCAGTGAATATACTCCTTGTTTCTTCCACTCATCAAAGAATTGATAAAGCAATGGTTGCTGTCACAAGAACACATACAATTAGGCCCCCACAGGAGACATTGACTAAATAAAGGGAGAAAGAATAAGAGATAAGGAAGCCTCTCATAGCACTACCAGTACTACAGCATGTCATAGAACGACAAGTACTGGGAAAAAGCAGCTCTTCCTGAGTGCCAGAAGATTGGTTCTATTTTGATTTTTTTTCCAGTGTATTGGTATTGTGTTTAGATGCAGAGTCAATTTTCCTTTCCCATTTCAACAAGGAGGAGGAGGGTAAAAAGAACGAGGAGAAGGAAGAGGAGAGGAAGAAGAATTAAAAGAATCTGGGTTATACAAATTCAAACTAAGTTTGCTTTATTCATTTTCAAATGACTTTGTGGTTAGAAAAATTTGTAACCTGATAGTCTCTGTTGGATGACTCTTATAATCTAAACCACCTTTACTGACAATCTGCTGACTACATACATTTTTTTTTTCATTATTAAAATGCCTCTTCTTCTGTACGACTCGGTATTTCCACACTTAAAGACTACATCAATCTATAGAATGTCAGCACCGCAAGTCATGAATACTATTGTAATCATCAAGTGGTTTTCATATCTTTTCTTCTTAAATAAAGGCAATCCCTGGTTTGCCTTGCAAAGACCTTAGACTCCTTCTAAAACATATTAGCCTCTTCTGTGGAAAAGGATTGCGTTACTTAAGATAGCGCCAACATTTTCAACCAGAGTAACAGCAGTCATGGTCTCATTAGAACTCCATCTCTTCAAATTTGTACTTCCTTGACCCTCCATCACCTCAACGCAAACCTAAAAATAAAAAATATTTCATCTCTGACCTGAGGTTTATTCAATAATTAATGTGCTTGTGGTTTAGATTGGCTTCCCTCTGTTAGTGGGGCATGAATCAACTTTGCTTTAATAGCCAGAAATCCATACCTGCAAACTTCAGAATAAATATAGGTAAACTGCATACATACATACACAAAATGAACTACTAACAAAGGGCCCTTCCAATAAGTTGCAACAGAAAAGCGGGGCTATAATGTTTTTAATTGGGCAATTGGTGAGGGTGGCTCATGATATTTAAGAGTTTGCCAGGGCCTTTAGCTTTTTTCCAGTTGGGAGAGAGTAAAGGGAGAAAAAGTTAACTCATGACCCTTATTTGGTTTACATATATTTAGGATTCCCCCAGATTTTATTTCCAGATGGTAGAATCTGCTCTGCTACACGTTTTGCCCCTATTCAGGCTTTTTTGCCTTCTCACATCTCTACACCAAGCCTACACAAAAATAGTTCTTAACATAACCACAAATTCTTTACTGCCTGTCTGAAATCACCCACAGTTAGCTTCTTTGTATTAGTAATCAATTTTAGTTTTATTGTTTAGTCTGTAATATTCTCTACAGACAGGAAAAGAAAAGAATGAGGTTAACTAACATTTGCTTAGTGTCTCAATGCACCAGGCACCGTGCTAAGTGCTTTAGATGAAATATCTCTCATCTAAAGCTCTCAACCAAGTTACAGTTTAGGTACCATAATAATACCCATTAACACATGAGAAAATGGAGCCAAAGAAAAATTATGCAACTATTAGGTGGTGGAGCTAGGATTTACGAGGTGTGTTGTTTTTAATCATAAAAGATATGCCTCCCCTTATCTTACATGGACTGTATTGGCTTAGGCTATGGCACTGCCCTATACTTCCCCTACTCTTCAAATCAAAATCCTCTCATCAGAATCAGGTCATGGAAAAGTTACTCAAATTTTCATATTCCTTTTTGCACTGTTTAGAAACAGCCTGATTGAACAGTGCTGATAGAATTAACAAAATAGCTCTCTTTGTGATATTTTTTAAACTATATATCTGCAATGTTTTCCTCTAAGATGTAGTAAACAATTCCATAGTCTTTTTTAAATACTTTTGATAAGCACCACTTAAATTGTGTGATATGACTCCTCTGCTTCATCCCTGCTTTAATAAAGCTGTTACATTTATTACAAATCTAAATATACACAACTTTGTGTCAGATTCTATATTAAAATATCCAACCTTCACCAACAACTTGCCATATAACATTGACACATTGACAAAAGATCGTAAACAAAGAGATGCAAGAGACAGTCATATTACTTTCTCCTACCTTATGAAATTATCATTGTTAACAACTGCATTTGTTTGTCTGAGCCCTGGAACAATCAGCTTAAATTTTAGTTAAGAATTTCCAAATAAGATCTACTAACGGGTAGTACTTTAACACTAACATAAGAGAATAAATAGGCTCAAAAGAGCTAACCAATTTGAGGACTATAAATTTCACTTCAAGTGACTATCAATATAGATTATGCTTAACCACCATAGACAACTCCATTCTTTTTAAAACATCTTGATTTTTTTGGATTTCAAAAAATCAGAGATTTCTTGTTTAAAAATCAAGTTAAATAGTGGTTAGAAAGTGAAAGTTCCACATAATGTCCCCTTGTCACCAGATAACCATACTTAATACTTTCAGTATACCTTTGGATGTACCAGAAGCATATTCACATCACGATTTATATTGTGCTGCATCTTGCTTATACCACTAAAAATACTATCTTGGAAAACTATTTCATGTCTATATGTATAGATCCACCCTATTCTTTTGGAGGGCTGTGAAATATTTATTCTACAGTATACCTTGCTATCCATTTCTCTACAGATGTACATATTTGTATATACACTACACAGATATACAAATACACAAATACTTATTACTTGTGTAAATATTTTAGCAGACAAATTCCTGAAAATTTGATTGTATAATTGCAGAGCCAAAGTGTGTGCCCAGTTATATATTTAACTGGGTGGCTAAATCCACTCGGGAAGTTTGTACTAATACAAATGTTCATAGGGTTTTTTTTAAAATAAAATAGATTTATTAGTAGTATAGATAAAAACTGTATCTAATTGTTTCAGTTTGCATTTCTTTCAGTAAAGTAGTGAAACTGAACAACTTTTTATGGAATTATGCCTTTCCTTCTTCTGTAAATATTTTTCATCTTTGACCAATATTTTATGTTCTTTAAAAAAATCATTTCCTCATTGATTTCTAAGTGCTTTTCATACGTTATGAAAATTAGCATCTTCTCATGTATTACAACTATTTTTGCCCGTTTGGTGACTTACCTCCATACTTAGTACTTATATTTGTTGGGCAATATATTTTTAAAGTCATCACAAATTGGAAAATGCATTCTTCTTGAATCAGACCAAAGATGAAATGACACTTGAATTATAATTATACCCTTTATCATTAATAAATTATTATAATTATCTTGCACACTAAAATAATAGTTTTGAGATGCCTAGTTATGACAGTGTGATAATTTATTAGCAGAGTGAGATGTTTCTGTGTATAGAGATGCTTTCTGGAGACACATTTAGCATTCGCTTAAGATTCTCATGTGGTAGTCCTGTCAGAAACAGTGAGGTGAAAACTGTCTGAACTTGTCAAAATGTCTAAGTTCAGATCCAAAAAGAAGGGTAGAAAGGTAAAATCTACTGAACCTGCCATTACTAGTACATCATAATTTATTATGTTATTTTAAGAAGCAGAGCACCTGCACACCTGAGGCAAACCTTACAGGTGACAAGCAGTCAGCACCCAGGTGTTTCCCATTGCTTTGGTTTTCCCAGGCCCAGACAGAAAGCCATCTTAGCTAGCCTGCCTTCTCAAAACTTCCTTCCCTCCCAAACCACAAACTTCTGTGCAAGGAATCTCCAGCCTTAGCCTTTAGCAACGTCTATTTCCTCACACTTGTGCATGTTAAAATGCCCAGTTGGAAGGTAAATCCACAAGTACTTTAAGCATCACGATATTGAGTTTCAAAACCGAACCAGTCATTTTCAAAACTGTACTTGTGGAAAAAATATAAAGTGTAAATCATAAAGGTAGGTAGTTTTTTTAAAAATCAATTTGCTATGCTCAGTGTGATAGATAACCTCTTGGATGATAGAAGCTGGGGGCCAGCAGGCACAATATAGAAATTGGATACTGCTTACCAATTCAATGGCCTCAAACTCAAAAGCAGATATAAAGAAACTCTGAAGACAGAAACGTAGAATAAAAGAAAACAGGAGTGGAGAAGGTTGAAATGGAAAACCCTCTGTAATTTCTTCTACAGACTTTCTCCCAGAACTGGAGAAGGACAAGAGAAAAAAAAAAAAGAGCTTGGATCACTTCATTGTAACTGAAACCACAAGTTATACTACCCTCAAGAGATTCTAACTATCCAGACATCTGTTGGATAACAAATGCAGCCAAACATGCATCTTTAAAGAGGTTTCTAGGTTATGCAGTGACAGCTTTATGATTCAGAAAATAGATAATCCAACAAGAAGAAGAGCTAATCTGGATCCATTTTTTACCCACAGAAACATAATTAGGGACATAATACCAACACAGGAAGCACTGTACTTGGGAAAATGAGTTACTAAAGACTCCTACATTTTAAAAAATCACTTCAAAACTTCAGATATACAAATGTATTTTTAATTACTAGTCAGTTTAATCAATCTCTCCATTAAAGCAAAACATAATGGAAAATATTCAGCAGGAATGAGATATGTTGCATCCATATCTATTCCTATGCTGACGTCAGTTTTTCATCTCACTTGTATGTGACATGAACACAAGCTTGCTCTTTGACATTTTCCAGAAACGTCTGTTCTATCTAAGCAAAACTAAATGGGGCTTAAACGATTATAGAGATACTAGGCATCATCTGATACTGTTCCAGCAAAGCAGCCATAAAAATAAGCATTATAGCACATGCCTGGGGGGCCAAAAAAAATTATAAAGTCTCTAAAAGGAAAGTGGCCTATTTTGCCTCTCATCAGTCCCTTGCAAGACAGTTTTTGGTCATCTTTTTGCCAAAGAATTCAGAACATGTTGGCCACAGACTACTGTTGGTGAAACCTTACATCGCAGATAAATAGAACAATAAGAGAAGAGTTAGGCAGCCTGAAAGGAAAAAAAGAATCTGTAAATTCCACAGGCCATACAGAATTTTTGTGGATAAAGGTTTGCAGCCTTTTTAAACACCAATGACAAATTGTCTGGGGACACGTTCTCATACAGAATTCATTTGATCTCCTCCTTTCAGATGCACCCCTATTTGTGGAACCAGAAACAGCAAAATATTACTGAACATATTTGCTGATACAGAAGACACTGCCTTCTCAAACAGGCCTTTCAGTGCTTTGAAGCAGTGGTTTTCCCTTCATAGTCACACCATAATGACCTGTGAGTTTTTTCAACCTCTATAGCTTCTCTTCTCTTAGGAGAGCACATCAGCTTCTCTTGGGAACGCATGCCATTTGAAAAAGCCCCTACCTCCTAACAGCAGCTAGCTGAGGGCAACTCCTTTAAGAAAACAGCAAAAATTCATGGCATTTATTCATCTTGCTGCACTTTCCAAGAAAACATTTCAGAAAGCACAAGATGCTATCCAATTTATATAGCCACCAATAGAATCTCTTTCATAAAATGAATGTTAGATGGAAAATGGATCAGGTTTTGTTCACAACTTTTAAAGACTAGTATGTACTAATGGAGTTTTGGAGAGTAATTATATGTGATGGCTAAATTCTTTGTTCTGCATTTAAAATTTCCTTTTGATCTGTATGAGTGACAAAGAAGAATATCTCAACAATACATAAGCATATTGGGGTAGGGCCTATTTTCTTTAATACCATCTCACTCCACATGGCAGAGTGTATTACATAGGGAAAACTATGTTCAAAAATGTCTTAAAGTTATACATCCTGCTAACCCTCCAAATCCTTATCTCCCTTACTCTTTATCTGTAACTTTACCATGGTCTGTCCAACCAAAGCAAAAACACCTAGTTTTCATTGTGCGACAATAACCGGCAAAACACTACTACTGGGAAATTTAGAGTTATACTGTGTCAACTATCATAAATCTCCAAGAACCCAAAATAATATACATACCGTAAGAAAGTGAAAAAAAGCAAGCAAAACTTTCATCTCAAGTATTCATGATGCCTCACATTTCCATTGTGATTTTTTTCCTTTGAAATGCATCATATTTATTAAGAATAATGACGGCATTAGTTCTGTATCACATGTCACCATCTAGAAAACACCTCCTCATGCATTGGTGCATTGGACTCTCCAGGCTTTGTAAGAGTAGGTTTTATCTTCATTTTTGCAAATAAGGAAGCAGAGTCACTGAGAGGTTTCAGGGCTTGCTTAAGCAAATACAGCTAATATTTAGTGGTATAGGTTGCAGAATCTACTTTCCAGTCTTTTGTTTTTTCCATACACATTTCTGGATACATAGCTCCATATCTCTTTTCAAAATTAAAGTTCCCTAAATTGACCATCATTTTTCTGAGCCCCTAAGTGATTTTAGGGAAAAGTAAATTACTGATAAAATCAATTACTCTCTCCTGTGTTGCTTTCTCCTTGCCTGTCTTTCTCTTTCACTTTCGTTTCACGTATACATCTATGCATAAACATACATATATAAATATATAAATATGAGGGCCCTGGGCTGAAGTTTATGAATGTTTTTAATTTTAATGCATTTTCCACTTTATGTTTTATAAAGGCTACAACTCTTCAAATTTCTACCAACAATGTGTGAGAATAACATTTTCCCTTAAACAAGATGTCTTTTACAAGTATTAACATTTATACACCCACACTTATTCATATTACTATCCAAATGCATCCTAAAACATTCATAATCCTCACAGAAGGCCCCTGCACTCTTCTGATCGGGTAGGATCTGTGTAGCAAAATCCCTATGCTATGGCCATTGCGACATGATGCCACCATTCTACGGAGGAAGGCTCAGGGGACAACATGGGCTTGATCTCCTCATGACCCTGGGTGAGCAGGGGACATTAATTTAGTTCCCACAGAATCCAGCCATGGATACTGGAAACTGACAGCAGTGCTCTGGATTGCATTTCTCTCCTCCGATTCACCAGCCAGTTTCTTTTCATGTAGATCTCACCATCTGGCTGGGATCGCCTAGTGTTTTGCATGTACTTCAAAAAATGGTTTCCATTACCCTCTTGGCCACAAAATTGTCATGCTGGACACGTGCCCTATACAACGAACACCATTCAAGAGTGTGTATAAATATTTTAACATTATGTTTTCCGCCCTCAGTGGAAAACAGACTTATAAGCCAATAAAAGAAGAAAAGTTTTGAAAACGTGTGAAGCAATCAGTGATTGATTACTAGAATTCCTTTACTGTCACCGGATCATAAAGAACTTTTTAAAAAAGTCCAGAGAAGAGTATTTCCATCAGTTCTTAAACATTCTGCTTAGTATTATTTTCATCTTCTTTTAAAATCCATGAGCATTGCCTTGTGAAAGTTGAACTACCTTAAGTGAGATAATGCTCTCAAGGTGGATATACAGAAATATATGAATCTTTATTGAAAAACACAATTGCCATTGAAAAATCATATAGTCCTAAGACCAGTCTCTATATAGAAATGTCATTTAATCTGTCTACCCTGCTGAGATCAACACTGGAGACTGAACCCGGGACCTCATACATGGGAAGCAGGTACTTAATCAGTGAGCTACATCCGCTCCCCTCTTTTCTATTTTTCAACAACCACTAAAGAATATTCCATAACTTCCTCAGCATTTAAAAAATCCGTAGAAGGGCTTCAATGTAAACCTAACTAAAACTTTTGTTTCAGAATTCATATGGCAAATATATGTTCCATGACAGGAGATGAAAGGAAAATGAGGGGAACTGCTTTTAGTTGAACACCTATAATATATGTTACTTTGATGCCTCTTCTTCTCTAAGGTGAAAAATACTTTAGTGCTTTAACATTTTACTATTAAGCATATTATCTTGTTAGTCATTGCTGAGGTTTTCCTATGATTCGTCCCAAATTTACTATATCCCTCTTTCATTGTAAAGACTGGAATTAGAGCATTATGATTTCAAGTAAATATGAGAGGATCTTGGATTAGTAAATCCTGGTTTGCTTTAGTAATTTTTGTAAATGTAAATATTTAGAGACAGAAACGATTTCCAAGAATTCATTAATTTTACATTAAAGTCCTTAATTTTAACCCATTTAACACCAACGGGATTCAAGAATTAGTGACATTTTAAAAATGGATGCTAAAATACAAGGTTATTCTGAGGACTTTCATGCAATCACAATCTATTTGGTCAGATTTGTTAGCACCAGACCACCCACAAGAAAGCACGGATCTTGGGATGTGATTCAGAAAGAGGCTAAACTTACAAACTACATGGAAAAGCAAGTGGCAACTAGATGGCCACCTCTCTTTCATGGAGAGAAACTACCCCTTGATTTACCGCTCTAGTATATTAGCTCTTTTTCACACTGCTTTTTAATTTATTTTATTTGATAAGACAAATATTGATGTTGACACTGCTAGACTTCATTGCAAAGCACTCTCATAGTATTGGAAAGGACTGATCATCATGATCTTAATCACTGAAGTATTTGAAATAGCCTATTTAAAGGGATTACCACATAATGCTGAGCAATAGTAATTACTGCTTAAATCCCATTAAAATACAATTTTTGTCACAAGTGAAGGAGTTTCCTTTCATTAAATGTTCAAACTAAATCAGAATTTTAAAGGAATGTAGTTTACTGGCTTTACATCTTTCAAAATTTAGAAAGCCATTTCACATGATCCTACTTTTATGATAGCATCGGACAAATTGTTATAAAGTGACAAGAATAAATAAGGAGGACATTTGTTTACTCCCATCCTTCTCGGTAGTACCCAGTGCTCTCTATCTAATAACATAATTTATGTTTTTAGGGAAAATTTTCCAGGGTTTCTGAACAGAGAAATTCTATTCACAGGTTAGAGAATCAAGCCCATTGGTAAGAAAGTCTCTTCAGAAATAATTTAGGTTATGCCCCAACATCTGAAAAAACACTAGAAAACTAGCCATCTGAACTTAGAGAAATTTCTATAACCCACATTTAGCAAGGAATTTGTGGACTGGGTAGTTAATGTTGTTTTGTTTTTCTCCATCTGACAAAGACCAATGTCCCTTTCTTTGATAGACAATCTTGATTTCACTTGGTATTTGAACACATCTTGTTTGGTGAGATGTGAACCACACAACGTTTAATATCTGGTTAAACACATAGTTTGGGGTGGGCTCATATAATGATTCACCCACTGAATCCACTATTAGGTAGCTACTTATAGAATGCTCTGGCTAATGCTCATAAAATTAGGTTGTTGTTTTTTTTTTTAAGGAGCCAGTAAGTATATCAACACATATTAATTCCCTTTCAGCTCCAGATTTCCTGAATCCATGGTGTGGGAGAGAATGTATTTTATTTTTCAACTACCGAAATGGTAAGAGAATCTTAGCAAAAAGAACATATATACTTCAACTCTAAGTTGTTTATGTATATTTTATATTGAGTTATTAAGACATTCCTCAAAGTATAAAAATAATTTTATAACAAAATTGTAACTAAAATAACATGAGGGATCCTAAGAAAAATAAATCTGTGGATTTACAGATGAAAACAATCTCAAGCCATGAGCAGATTGTGTTTATAGAGAACAAGTCATACCACAAAGCATGACTCCTTTTCCTCTGGGTAAATTTAAATTTAGTGGATTAAGTGGAACTTATAAATAAAGTCAACTTTGTATTTCAGAAGAAATGCCTCATTAACTAATCTTGGATGGAAAAATTAAATTGGCTTGGATGTGTGACATTGTATGCCTTACATCAGGTAAATTATTGGCAATAACAGGAAATAAAAATGACTCAGCATTTTAGTGAAATGCATTGTATGGTTATGACCACAGAAAGGTGAATACTAGGTCAGAATTTACTTAATGTCATCACAAGAAAATCTTGGAATGATAAGAAGGGGCATATTCTTGCACTCGTATATGCAAGTCTAATAATAACTTTGTATTGCAATCACAAGCAAATATTTTCACCTTTAATTCTCTTCTTCAGGACACATGAAGGGGCATAGTACAATACTCTGAGCTTGCTCCATGTCCTGTGACCACCTTCCCTTCATCATTCTCCCCTTCTGAATATTACTGTTGTTACTATCTTCCTGCTCACATATCCTTCCTAAACCATATCACTTCACTAAAGCTTAATGCAAGGTAAAAAGTTACTAATACAAGTTACATTAACAAAGCTAAGGTTTAATTATTAGGGAAAAAAATCTAAGTGAAATAACATTTCCCAAAGAGAATTCCATGATAACTTAATAACTATGCTAAGAACAAAATGTACCCGTAAGAAAATCAGTTTAGACAACTCTTATATTGAACACAATTTAATATGTTTCTTTCCTGAAAATGCATAAAAATCCTTTTATATGCTAAAGTGAATTGTGATACTAAGAAAGGTATGGCAATGTTAACAAATTCATTTTACAATAGACCTTTTCTGTTTTCAACCTAGCTCCTATTTTCACATTCTGGAATTACTGTTCCCACGGAAACCATGGAACCAGTTTTGAGCCTGCTAAGGGAAAGGGAAGAAGCCTGAAGTGGGATTTGTGTTAATAGCCTCTTGATACAGATGTGCATTTTCAGGTGGAGGGCAGGTCCAGAAGCCCTGGGATTCTATCAACACAGTATTTGTTCCAAGGTGTCTGCACATAATACCTGTTCAATGGAGGGAGCAATAAGTGACAGGGACCCAGCATGCAAAATTTAAGGAGGCAGTCACTCTCATGACCCTGATGTCTTTAAAGTTTGTGCCCTGGGCACTTCACTGACCCCATCTTGGCCCTTTAGAAAAGATGGACCATCTCACTTCATTCTTATGGAAGAATGTTGCCTACTAAACCTCAAAACTCTATTCTTTTAAAAATTATTTACAAATATAGTAAATGCTGTTTGAAAATAATTTCAAAGAATACACAGAATGCACTAAATAAAAAGTGAGCAATTCCACATGTAGGTAGACACACGAGAGAACTGAAAACATAAGCTCAAAGAAAAGCTGTGTACAGGATTGTTCACAGCAGCACTATTCATAAGAACCAAAAAGTAGAAAAAAGCCAAATGTCCACCAACTGAAGAATGAATGGATAAACAAATTTGGTATATCCATACAATGGAATATTATTCAACCAAAAATGGAATGAAGTTCTGATACATGTGCCAATGGATAATATATCTTGTGACTATTATGCCAAGTGAAAGAAGTCAGGCACAAAAGTCCACACATTGTTTGAATGCATTTATATGAAATGTCCAAAACAGGAAAATAATAGAGACAGAAAGTAGCTTGTTGGTTGCACTTACATGGGGATGGGGGTGGGATTGGAAGTGACTCCTAACAAAAATGGGTTTTCTCACTGGGGTGGTGTAAATGTTCTGGAATTAGCCAGAGAGGATGGTTCCACATTTTGAAAATACTAAAAACCACTGAACTGTACACTTTAAAATGATGACATTTATTTTATGTGAATTATACTGCAATAATAATTTTTAAGGTAAAAAAAAGTGAAGGGCTATCTACCTTCACTTACAGAGCTAGCATTTATAGTGTACCTATTATGCGCCAGGCACATTTGCATTTTACTCAATTAACTCATTTAATCTTTGTAACAACCTAATAACACATCTTTCCCAGAAAAAAAGGAAGAGAGGTTAAATAACTTGCCCAAAGTTCCACAGCTAGTGACTGACAGAGCTGAGATTATAAATACAGGTGGTTCTAGCTTCAAAGATCAGATCACCCACTAACTTACTAGCAATAACTATCATAAAAGTTGATGGTATATACTTCCAGGTAATTGTATTGAGTGTGTGTGAATGTGTGTAGATAGACAATGATTATACACATAGGCCTGTACCAAGGGTCAGTAAACTACCATCCACAGGCCAAATTTTGTTCACCACCTATTTTTGTACAGTCCATGAGCTAACAATGATTTTAATAGTTTTAAATGGCTGAAAAACAAAAATAAGTGTAGTATTTCATTACACATGAAAAGCATATAAAATTTAAATCTGAGTGCCCTCAAATAACATTTTATTGAAACACAGCCATGCTCATTTATAAAAGTATTACTTATGGCTGTTTCCACATTACAAGGTCAAATTATGGTAGTTGTGACTACATGGTCCCTCAAAGCCTAAAATACTTCTATCTGGCCCTTTACAGAAAAAGTTTCCCTGTATTATGCTATACATGATATACCAATAATATAGTGTTTCAATAAACAATGTATTATGTTAAAACTTTCAGATTTCCATCAGATGTCCTTACATTTTTAAATAGCTGCAAACTCATTGAACTATTCCTCTACTGATGAAAATCTCATGTCCTCTACCAAACTGCTCTCAAATTGGTTGGATTAACGTATTTACCTTCCAATAGTATATGAAAATGACCTACATTATGTTGGCCCAAGTACTGGACTTTAAGAAGTTCGATGCCTGTCACTCCTGAATGAAGACACTTTTCTTGGCAGCCCAGTAGCCACCCACCACTGATGTTGATTGCTGACCTGGTCACTTTTCCAGGCTACAAAGTTGGGGAAATGTGACATAGGTTGTGTAGAAGAGCCCGTCTCTTGCTCCTCTCAACCACCTATCCTTTCCTGGCCTGGGTCTATTAAACAGGAACTTTTGTCAGTTTACAAATAGTTGGACGTCTGGAAGAGTAGTTATCACCCTTCTCATTGCTTCCCTGTTGTAGAGATCCTTTCGCCTTCAGAATTGAGGCATCCATTCTCCCAGATGTTGGTAGCTCATGACTTTCAGCTGTTTCTCTTTTTTGGAGTTGCCATTCAGATGAAGAAAGCCACTTTGACCAAAGTTATGGCCCCTCTCAGTCTCGCATAACACGCAATAACTTGATCAATGTAGGGATATAGAAGCGCAACAGCCTTGAATCAAAGCAGGACAATTGTAGAGAGCCATCCAAACTCTAGTGCAACCATAGGTCTTTTTTCACTGTAATGGAGGCCGTAACTGTGGGACAAGAAAGATGTCTACGGGACTCATCTCTGAAGTCCAGATTTGCCCTTGGATTAGACATCCCAAAATCTAAATTAGTTGAAGGTACTAGGAAGTCCCCGTGTCAGTAAACCTAATCTACTATCTACAATTCTGCCTGATCAATTATCATGCTGATAATTTCATCTCCATCTGCTTAATTCTTTTGTCTTAGCTTTTTTTTTCAATTGGGTTAAAACTCATTGGACGGGGATGAAGTATATCATTCTACACTGACACAAAGTAACACTATGTCCATCAAATAGGGGAATCCTAATTTTCCATTATTAGCCACTGTAACAGCTTAATCTACCTCTATATATCCCTTTATGTTACCTCAGGTTTTATCTAATCACAGTTCAAACCTCAGCTGGAGAATTTAATGCAATTTAGGCAAGTAGGTTTCAAATAAGAAAGCTAAACTTCAGTTTATTTGTAAGTGAATCCAACAAGACCCATCTCAGGTGTAATATAAGAATTAAAAGCAATAATAGATACTTCAGACAATGACTTATATAGTGGTTACATAGTAAATGTTAATTCATAGCTCAGTATCAATAACTATTTTATAATATACCTGTTAGGGGATGAATCATGTCCCTCCCACACACACAAAAAATGTTCAGTTCCTAATCCCCAGTACTAAGGGTATAAAGCCATTTAAAATAGGATCTTTGAATATGTTACTATTTAAAGTGAGGCCAAAATGAATGAGGGAGGGCCTTAATCCGTTATGACTGGAGTCCTTTTTAAGGAGATATCTGAGCTGGGGTAGTAGAAACTAGTGGAGAAGACAAAGAGGCAGATCACTTGTGCTGGAGGTAGAGATTGAGCCACCACTAGAATGCTACAGACTTCAGAGAAAACATGGCTTTCTGATACCTTGAGGTTGGAATTCTAGCCTCAAAAACTGTGAAACAATAAATTCTTGTTTAAGCCAACCCATTCTGTGGTAATTGTCACAGACAATATCCAAACGGGTCCTCTGTAGGTTTTTTGGCAATAATAGAACAAAAATCCTTATGACCACTTCCAAAACGGGGTTAATGAGTTTTTATTCCCATAGAACAATGAGTCAGTGAAGCAGACTGACACTAAAGTTTCAAGTACAAAAGTAGATAAAAAGTGTCAGAATTTGAAACAGGGAGCAACATTTACCCCTTTGTATGACAGAATGCACAGAGGAGAGAACATTCCCCCTGTCTTCAAAGACCACTGTACTCTGACTAATGGTACCATAGAAATGAAACTGCTTGCTCATGATGGCATTTACCAAATCTAGACTCCAATCCGATTTGGCACCAGCCTCAGCCAACACTGAAGTTTTCTTCATTCTGCCAATATGTTGCAAATGAAGAAGGGAAGTCTGGGATGGCTAGCTCCATCATGCTCTCTTCCCTTAGAGAGGGGAAAGACAAAGTCCTCTGATGTTTTGTTTATAAAAGCAGCTTGGGACACATATACTCAATAGGGAGCTGAAATGGGTAGCAGTGACCAAATATAGGAAAGCTCAGTGGAGAACAGGTAACCAAAATAAGAATGCCCCATTTATGTCAGGCGGAATGCAAGTTGGTGCTGAGCATTTATTACTTTGGGGAGTTCCCTGCTCTGCTGTAAAACAGCTTTTAGAGTAAAGATCCTCCTTGCTACAGAAAAACTAATGGGCAGAAGAGTTTCTTTAAAGGTCTGGAAATAAAGTTCTAGTATATCGAAGTGTTCCAGGAAAAGAACTTGGTATTGGAAGTGGATGACTTTGGATGTAGACTCAGGGCATGTAATCACTGACTTACTTTGTCTTTTTAGTCTCTGGTGCCTGCGATTTCATGAATTTAGAACTATTAATATGACTAGTCCAGTTCAAAAACCAAGCTCAAACAATTAACATTATGACCTTCTGAAGAAGTGAATTCCAGAGGAGCTAAAAGTTCTGCGAAGAAATATTTCTCATTAATTTTTGTCTTTTAAATATAAACTTTATAGTAATCTTTTTGGTCTGGTATTATTTAAATCAGAGAGAAAGAAGGAGAGGAGAAGGGAAGGGAAGGGAAGGGAAGGAAAGGGAAGGGAAGGGAAGGGAAAAAGGAAGAGAGGAGGGGAAGGCAGGGGAAGGGAAAGGAGCAAAACCCAGTTCTTTAAAATCCTTAAAGATCCTTAATTCTTTCTCACAAGGGTAGACTATGAACTATATTCCAGGAAGCACTTTGTTTTGTAGATCATAAATAAGACCTCAAAAAGAGAGAGAGAAAAAACTAGTGAGACATAACACTTTCTGAATTCTATTAGGTACTACACACGGTATAGTATTGAGCACAGAAACATGGGGAGATTTAAGGAATGTGCTCAATTCTTTGTAAACATAAGGGACCAGAGATTCCAGTTCAGAGGAACAGATTACTAGCCTAAGAGATGGGAGAAACATTCAGAGACCTTGCTCAGGCTGTACTTCATGAGCGAGTCATACCAGTTTCTGTAGGAATGCAGGAACTTTTACAAAATGGTTAGATTTTATAAACATATAGGCAAAGTGTAACTTCACATATAAGAGAAAAATTATTTACAAGTTTTCAAAATGTCCCCCATTTTTAGCATTTTCTCCTTTCTATGGAAAGGAGGATACCCACTGGCTTACCTGTATCAAACCCCACACTGGGCACTATATCCACTGTTCCGTGGAAGGCTCCAGCCCACGCTGAGGTAGCAGTGGTGACTGTGGTTGGATCTGTCTTTGTGATGTCACACTGGGGAGCAGGAATCCTGGCTGCTCGCACTGACGGCATCAGAAGGGGCCCATAGGGTGGATCCAGGGCCGAGCCAGCCGAAGGGTGGTGGTGATGATGGTGGTGGTGGTGGCGGTGGTGCATGTGGGCGTGGGGGTGGTGGTGCCGCATGTACACATCATGCATGTGGCTGTAGGACGGGCTCACCTGAGATGCCAAAGGGTAGTGCCAGGACTCAGACACAGGAGGGGGAGGGGCTGTGCCAGTCTGATGCAGCCCGTGTCCTGGCCAGGGGCTAGGGTCAGCTGCGGTAAAGGTGCCAGGGGGTGCCGTGACCTGGAAGTCAGGATGGACTCCCCCCAAACAGGATGCAGGCGGGGGCTGGTAAGAGCTGGTCCAAAAAGAAGTTGGGAAACTACTCCGTTGGCTTGAGAGAGCTGAGCTGTCTGAGAAGGCAGAAAAAAAAATATTTACATAAGATTCACTTCTGGGATAGACTTGCCTTTACTTGTCCAATAATATTTTACAAGCAGGCGAATTCACATGCCCTCTTTTTCGCCACACACAGGAGTGAACTGATACCAGGTAAGCCTTTGAGCTCCCATGTCAAGTCAAGGCACAGAGATGAAAATGGTGAATGAGTCCCCCATCTGTTTGCTTGAATTATTCTGTGACAGTCTGTGCTGAAGTTCGATAGTGTGGGATTCAAAAGCTTCATTTCTTCCTTGGTATCTTGCTGTCATCAGATCTGAGCAGAAGTCATACACAACTCAAATGTAAAGAAAACTTATACCATAGATGTGGCTTACAGAGTTGGAATTTGTTTTTTACCAACTTTTTAAAAATGCAAATATAATTTTCATTCAAACAGAACATGTCAAAGCAGAAAGTAACAAATAGAAGTAGCACTACATTTAATTATACTCACCAACACTCATTTTCCATCAAGAAGACTGCATTCCAACTCATTTTTTTCTATGGAAATCTGGAGAGTCTCTAAACTAAGAATAATCCTAGCTAACATTTAAAAAGAACTAACCAAATGCCCATCATGAAGCCAGGCACTTCTCATGGATTAGCTCATGGAATCCTCACTTAGGGCCTATTAAATAGTTATTGTTATTAGCCCATTGTATAGACGAGAAACTAAAGACATAGAAGCCCAAGGCTTCATAGTTAGCAAAAGTACAAGACTGGGCACGATGGCTAATTTCACGTGTCAGCTTGACTAGATTAAAGTGTCAAGTTGTGGTCAAGTACTGGCCTGCTTCCTACTTGTGAGGATATTTCACAAACTACATTTTCATATACAATCAGTTGATTGCATCTACAATCAACATTGCCCTCGGCAATATGGGGAGTCTTCTCATCCAATCTATCTGGAGGTCTTAAAAACCAGAACTGAAGATTTCTAGGTAGGAAAGGAATTTGGATTCAACTTCACCATTGGCCATTGACTCTTCATGGAATTTCGAGCCAGCTAGTTCCCCTGGGGAATTTAGACTAAGGACTTCAGCATCACCTTTTTCGGAGTTTACCGTTTTCAGCCTACTCTACAGAGTTCAGACTTGTCAGTCCCCACAGTCGTGTGAGCCAACCCTTTACACACACACACACATTCCCTTGGTTGTTTCTCTGGAAAATCCTAATGCACTGGGTAACCTACCTCAATGGGCAGCACTCTTCATACTCTGCCACAAGAGGGCACAATTTTAACTATAACCTGAGCATCTAAAATTTGGTGAAGATTCTGTGGGAATTGAGTGGAAGATATTCTAGTAGGGGTAAGGGATTTGAGGGAGTGAAGGGAAGGATAGTATCAAAGAATAGCACTTAGAAAGAAATAGGGAAGAAAGAGGGAGAACCTTCCCCAATTCTGCATCGATTCAAATTCTCCACTCAACATCTAACATAGATAATTTACTATGTACTAAACATAGGGATTCACGGATGACCAGGCAGACATGGTTTTAGTCACAATCTGATGGAGGACAGAGAGGTATGAAATATGACATGGTAGGTGCTCTCACAAAGTACAGAGAGATAGCACCAAACTGGCCTAAGAATGTGATGGCTAGGTTGAAGCCAACTGAGTGAGTAGGGGCTAGAACTATGAAGAGATAGAGAAGAGTATTTTAAGCAAGTCGAACAGCATGGTAAAAAAAAAAAGGCCATAAATTGCCAAAAAGAAATGTAGCATTTGAGGAACAAAAAACAGTTCCTTAGTAGAAGGTGGTAAAATATGAGATTGTTGGCCATGGCATTGAAGGTGGATTCTGTCCTGAGGGGGATCACAGTATTGTGGGATCTGTGCTTAGAAGATCAATATCTCCAGCTATAGCCTATTGCCTACAATGTGGTAGAGTTAAATGAGCACAAAACTGGGAGTCTAGGGAGCTCATTTTATGATCCCAAATGAATCTGTTGATCTTTTTTAATCTGTTTCTTCAACCAACAAATGAGGCATTTGATCTAATTTAATTCCAGTTATTTTCTAGCTCCATACTTCTTCTGTGAAGTGACCTTTGGATTATTTCTATCTATAGACAATGATAAGTTCCTAAAGTCATTAGGCATGCATGTACAATCACACAGATTGTCATAACAAGTACCACATAAAATAACCTTACTAGATATTTCCATTAAATAAAGAAACCCTATGAAGTAGTTTGAAATAAAAATATTCAAAGTCTGACAAATCCATGTTCTCATTTTGTAAATATCCAGGGCAAAATTTTATTGCTTCGGGGAACGCTTATATAACTTGAATCAAACACCCCACATGCCATTTGACTAACATAGTGAGGCTATCATTGTGGTGTTCAAATATTTCCTTTCTCCAGCTTCCCTAAAGGCTGTATCACTAGCACTGCAAACTCTTTCATTCTCTCCTTCTCAGTCCTACTCCAGAGCCGCCATCCACCCCGTTTTTCCTGTGAACAAACAGCAAATCACAGTTTCACATTCAAGTCGCTCTCTCACAGTATCCCCATGGATCTGAAAACCCTTGAGAAATCCTAGGAAATGATGTTATTAAAGAGTCAATGGAAGGAAGTCCATTCTGTCTTTCAGATCTTCAGTCTGCACAAAACTTTAATAGAATGATTTCCCTTTGTCACAACTGCAACCTATCTGAAAATGGCACTTAAAAGGAAACTAACTGGCATGAGGAGCAAATATGTTTTATTTAACAATTGTTTTCATTTGATATATGAAAAATGACTGCTAAACAAGAAGGACAATTATAGAAACTGAGAAGAAATCTCAATTTGCCTTAAATGATGGCCATTTGAGGAATATTTCTGTCACACCAAAAATAAAAGTTGTTAATGTTTAAAGTTTACACCGCATAGGAGTTTATAGAGGCTCCTCATACTACAGTATGGTTTTGCCACCATCAAATCACCACCTCTTTGCTCTCACAGCTCCAAATTTTGGGAATAAACCCTTTGTTCTGCTCATAACTTAAATCTCCTAGTAGGGCCAGAATCCCATTATGAAAACTGCTGAACCCCAACCCACAAGTATCTGCCAGAGATACAGTCCCTCATTAAAATGTCAGAAGTAGAGAGTATGTTATTTCTCTGGATATTTTCCTTTTATTTCTTTTCATTTCTATGCACATGGAACCAATCCAATCTATCAGATATGAATACACAAATGTGAATAATGGACAAATTCCTTACCAAAAAATATTGTCTTATTTATGAGGTATTTTAATGTGATTAGTGAACATATTATCATTTGAAGTGGAAATCTGTTTTTTAAAGTGTACTCCATAAAGATGGAACAAAACGTTAAAATACCCCAGAGAAAAATAAAATTAGAAGCAACTTAATATTTCCCAGTTGATGTGTCTCCTGAGATTAATATAAAGTTTGTAGAAATCTATGCAGCACTTTTCAAAAACACTGCTATATTTTACAAGTAAAACAATATTGAATAGAAAATATGTTCATGAACAAGTCTATACCTAAAAACCACTATTTGGTATCTTGCTAGTTTAAAAAAAAAATCTTGATACAAAGAAACAGATGATATGCTTTGTTGCATGCCTGGAAATCAGTGCACTTATTTCATATGTATGTAAATTTTTTCATTACATGACTTTTCGCTTATGAGTACTTAATCACAGCCACATTTGTTGGATGAAAAAGCATATGAAAAACTGTGCACAATATATTTCATGCAATATTACTTTTCAGGTTAGGGGCAATTCAGAACTGAATGATATTAACACTCCATGGTGCCACTGGGCCCAATCGTACTCAATTTTTGGATAATACCATCTAAAAACTATAAAATTCCTAAGTATACTTTGGTTCATTTTGCATTTAGGATTTAAAAATATCACACACATACACACCCACGCGCACACACACAGTTTTATTTCCAAACAAAGAAAACAAGACTGACACACTACTCAATACAACCCAAAGCATAAACAAAGCATCTTATTTATAGCAGCAATATATCTCACACACATGGGAAGGTCTGACATGGATCATCAAGTGGTTCATTCAATTTCAAAGTGACTGGGATACAATATATATTTACCCAAAATGTTTCTTTGAACAAATCTAAGGGCAAACAAGTTAATCAAGAAAAAATTCACAATTTAAGAATTTTACAAGTTAATCAATTATGAAAAAAAGTAAAAATTATATTAAAAGTACAAATGGGACAATAAAATGTTGTAGAAACTTTATCTTAAGTTATCTTAAAAACATCCAGAGAAGACATTCTTAGAATAAATGCTAATTTTTTAAAAGCCCACAATTTTAAAAGATAACATTTACCTTTTAACCTCAGTAAAATATTTCTACTCAATGATCAATTTAAAGGGTGGGTGCTTTAATTCCCATCCTCTTGTTCTGCTTCCTGTGGAAATAAATTGTTGGGTCGTAGGTAAAATCACTTGTGTCCCAACTTTTCCTGTCATTTAAGAATTATGCATCGATATGCTGTACAAAGCTTGCCCTCTAGTTAACTTGTGCTAGAGTTACTTAAAATGGGCCTCAGGGCTCTAAAATAAGAGTTTCAACAGGTGATGTCAGACACCCACACTCCTTGGAGGCAGTAGGATGATATAAATCAGGCCTCATTTTTCTCCCATGCATTTGTCCTGAACTTTCTAGCAATGATAACCTCCAGTGGCTCCTGCAGATTCAGCACAACCTTCTCCCTCACAATGTCAGCCAGCTCATGAAACAGACCCTCCTTCTTTCCTTTGTCATTTTTCTCTCTGCTGTTTAAAGTTAATACTCATTTTGAGAGGTTTTTCTCATAAGAATTAATTGCCCTAAGCAGACTATGTAGATCAATCAACCAACAAATATTTACTTTGCAAATACAATAAGAAAAAAGAAAAAACAATATCAGTAACTTTACCATTCAGTAATTTTTTTGTCAGTGGTACATTTTGCTTTGCCTGAACTACTCCCTTTCCCTACATACATACACACACACACACACACTCTATAATATTCGGGCAATGAAATTGATGTGTTTATATACAGAATCATTAGGTTTTCTTATCCAGGAAACCCTATTCAATCCCTGTTGGAATGCAAGGTAAAAGCAGGATTAAAGATAATTGATGAGATGTGCCAAATGAAGTACAAATATTTCCTCTAATAAATTGTTGACCTAACAGCTACAAAACACCTAAACAGAGCTTTCCTAGCTCCATCAAAAAGACACATACTCAAAATATGACCATTATTTGACACACTGTCCTTTGTCTAAAGATTATAGTGGAAATATATTCCGCAATAAAACATAATTCAGTGTTGAATTCTTTTGTAGCACCGTAACATTTGTTGTAGCACCGCCATGAATTAGACCCTTTCCTTTAACGGCTTCTGTATCAAGTATTGCTGCTGCCTTCATCAATATTATCAATAGCTTTGAGTGTTTACTATGTCCAAGGCATTTTGTTGGGCTCCAGAACTTCTAGAAAACAATCTTTTGGATAAAGACTCAAGGTTTGTTTTCTATGAGAAAAGTGAGTGGAAATTTATATAAGAAAGAGAGAAAAGGCATGTGACCTTTGTTTAGCATTTTGCAGCAAGATCTGCGCTAAATTTTTTTATATTCACTACCAAAAATTATAATCACCTCAGGAAATGGATATTAATAAACACATATAACAGTTAAGGAAGTTGAGATCAGAGAGACTTAAAGTAATTAATCCAAGATCACGTCACAACAAGAAAATGATAAAGCCAGGCTTGAACCCAAGATAACCAGACTCTAAAGACAGTGTATTTTCCAAATGTGTGTACCCTTAGCCATTAATATTAAATTATCAGTAACTATCTTTGCTAGACACAAGAATTTCATTTTTTTGGACCTCTTTAAAATATTGTCTAAACCTTTAGTTGCATTTTGGGATTCTTTCATGAATCTTACCCAAATTTTATATATTTATCTAAAGCTGATTAATTCACAACTGGTGACAAATATGGCAATGTTCTGTTTGCAAATGAAAAATAAATACTACATTTGGAATCACAGAAGTTTACAGGAGAAAAGATTTCAGTAATCATTTAATTCAACCTCCTTCTTTTATAAATAAGAAATTGTTCCCAAAGTTTCCATACAACTTATTACCAATAAATTCTCTATTAAAGACATTTTTGTTTTCTAATCCAAGATACATGCTTCGAATGTGGCTAATTCAGTCATTTGGTCATTGAAGTCATATTTACTTCAGATTTGCCATATAGAAATGCATTGCCAGTGAGCTTCAGGAAAAATGATGTGAGATAACTAGATCCAACGTAAGTAACTTACTGGGAGAAGGAGAGGGAAGTTGGAAAGTGAAGAGCATGCAGCGTTTGCCTTGGCTGCTCTGCTAAACTAAACTAGCATAAAAGCTCTAAAAAATTCTGGTCTCTACTGATCACTCTTCATTTGATTCCACTTTTACCAGCATTTTTTCTTCTCATTGAACCATCTAAATTTAATCCTTCAGAAACTTGGTACTATTTGCATAGAACTATTTTGCCCTAAACATTCACATGATGAACATTCTATTTCCTTCAAGGAAATCATAAGAATAGCTAGGGGAAGAGAAATGTAATGGTCTTAGGGCTACCATTCTCACCCTAAATAAAATTGCACCTTGCATTGCATTATATATTTGCATATTTCCTGCCTTTTCCCCTAAAACATCAATTCCATGAGCATTAGAGGCTTGTTAGGTTCTGTACAATCAGATATATTTCCAGTATTTAGAACAATGTCAAGCACATTGTAGGGGCTTAATAAATATTTGCTCTATAAGTAAATGAAAGAAACAGGAGACAGATTTGAGGACTACATTTAAGATAATACTTAGAAAATGCAAATAATAGTTATGAAAAATTACCATTATCCACCCTTTCAATACTGAAGTTTGGCATCTATTCAAGCATCTTCTCTATTCCAACATGCAGATTAAGGAAAAAATGCTGAATTTTTGTAAGGATTTTGCACATACCCAGCCCCACCTCTAAAACTATACTGGTTATGACAGTATAGACATTCTCACACCTAGGTATAATTTTGGGGTCTAATTCCTAATTCTAGGTTGAATGATCGCTAGGTTGCATATGCCAGTATGGTGAAAGAAACAGACATACCATCTATTATTCACCTGGAACTGATTATTCTGATAGTATTATTGATATATCAAATTATTTTCTAAAGTCAGCTAATTCAGTGAAATTTTCCTACTTTTGGCCTACACAAATTATAAGTATTCACCATGTGCTCTCAAATAGGACACTGATTGATTCCATGGGCATCTTGGGCTTCTAAGGACTACATTCTCAGTTCTTGTAGGAAGTTAGTAATATTTATTAATCAAATAACCAGTATGCTTCCCAGTTTGTTACTATCAAGGTCTCTGTCACTTGAGTTTGTTTATCTTCTTCCCCTTTAAAGTAAACACTGATCTTTGTGTTCTTCATATTTAATAGAAAGAAGGAAAAGAGGGAAGAGAGAAAGAGGGGAAGGGAAGGGACG
>JAQZBX010034578.1:0-24942 GCA_029593785.1 Cabassous unicinctus | reverse complement strand
AGCAGGTGAAATATCCTGAAACAGGGATGAGTGTGGCACTTTTCAGGCTGCTGCGGCTCCAGAAAATGAGCAAGAGAGTAAAGGAGAGTGTCATGGGATACAAGGCTGGAACACAAGAAGCTTGAGTTCATTCTGAGTTCCATGGGAAGATTTGGATTATGTTATGGGGTGTAACATAATCTGAATTATGCTTTAAAATATAAGAGAACGGAGAGACCAGTGTAGACTGGATCCATCAGCAAAATCTTCATGGAACAGGAGATGAAATATTTTACCATTAGAATTAATCATAATCTTCTACTAGCCATGCAAAAATCGCCCCTTAAAAACATGGTTCCATCCAAGAATATATACAAATATCCAAAAACACATGAAAAATGTTCAACATCATTAGTCATTGGGAAATGCAAATCAAAGCCATGATGAAATATCACTTTACACCAACAAGGGTGGTTAGAAAAAAAAAAGACAAACAGCCACAAGTGTTGTCAAGGATGTAAAGAAACTGGAAACCAGGAAATGGATGTGGCTTTAGTGATTGGGCTCCCATCTACCATATAGGATGTCCAGGGTTTGATTCCAGGGGCCTCTTGGTGAAAGGCAAGCTGATCCATGTGGCAAGCTGGCCCTAGTGGAGAGTTGGCCCACGCAGAGTGCTGGCCCATGGAGAGTGTTGGCCTGTACAGGAGTGCTGGCCCACTCAATACTGCGTGCCCACTCAATAGTGCGTGCCCACTCAATTGTGCGTGCCCACTCATGAGTGCTGGCCCACACAGAGTGCTGGCCTGCATGGAGACCTGGTGCAGCAAGATGATGCAACAAAAAAAGACACAGATGAGAGACAATAAGATACACAGCAGACCAGGAAGCTGAGGAGGTACAAGAGATTGAGAGCCTCTCTCCCACTCCAGAAAGTTTCACGATCGGTTCTTGGTACTGCGTAAAGAGAAGACCAGCAGACAAAGAAGAACCCACAGCAAATGGACACAGAAGGCAGATAGCAAGCGCAAAAACAATGGGGGTGGGGTTTGGGAGAAATAAATAAATAAACTAATCTTAAAAAAAAAGAAATTGGGAACCTCATACAGTGCTGGTGGGAATGTAAAATAGTACAGCTTCTTTGGAAAATAGTTTGGCAATTTTTAAAAAATGTTAAACATAGACATACAATTCACTCTTATATATCTACCCAAGAAATATGAAAATGCATGCCCCCACACACTTGTACACAAATGCTTAAAGCAGCATTATTCACAATAGCCAAAAAGTAGAAACAACCCAAATGTCCATCAACTGGTGAATGGATAAACAAAATGTAGTGTATTCATCCATATGATGGAATACTATTTGGTAATAAGGAACAAAATGCTGATTCATGCTACAACATGGATGAATCTCAAAACATTATAAGTGAAAGAAGCTAGATGCAAAAGACCATATATTGCCTCATCCCCTTTGTCTGAAATGTACAGAAAAGGCAAATCAATAAAAACAGAAGGCAGCCTATTTGTTGCCAGGGGCTGGGTATAGGATGAGAAATTATATCAAAGCACAAGAAATTTTATTGGGGTGATAGAAATCTTCTATACTTGGATCTTCATCGTGGTTGCAAAACTCTGTAAATATGCTAAAAATCTTGAGGGGTTTACTGAAAATTAGTGAGGTGGTGGTATGTAAATTTGACATCAATACAGCTGTTAAAAAAGGAGGAGATGTTAGATTGTATACATGGTAATAGAAAAAATTAATGAAAAAAACACGAACTACATTACACATGAACCCTAAGTTAAACCATGAACTTTAATTAATAGTACAATTATAATAATAGGCTATCATCATTTGTAACAAATATTCCATACCAATGCAGAGTGTTGGTAATAGTATGGTAAATGTGAATCATGTATTTTATGCATGATTGTTCTATAAACCCATAAATTCTCTAATCAAAAAAAAATGTAAGTAGGATAAGAATTACAGCAGACTTCTCATGTGAAATTGTAGAAACAAGAGAAGAATGAAATGGATATCTAAATTGTTGAATGATAAAGAATCTTTATCTGGTGGTGGCAAGCTGGCTCAAGAAAGAGTGCTGACCTGTGCAGGAGTGCTGGCTTGCGAGGAGAGCTGGTGCAGCAAGATGATGCGACAAAAAATCACAAAGGAGAGACAATAAAAGATGCAGTAGACCAGGGAGCTGAGATGGAGCAAGACATTGAGTAAATCTCTCCCACCCCGGAAAGTCCCAGGATCAGTTCCCAGTGCTGCCTAAAAGAGAAAACAAGCAGACACAGAAGAACACACAGTGAATGGACACAAAGAGCAGAAAGTGAGTGTAAAACAATGGGGGCGGGGTTAAATAAATAAATAAATCTTAAAAAAAGGAATCCTAAGTTTCTATATCCAGCAAAATAGTTATCCTTAAAAAGTGAAGAAGACTTATGATTTCTGCAGATAACGAGAAAACTGAGGAAAGTTATTACTAGCTGATCAGCCCAGTAAGAAATGTGAAAAGAAATTCTTCAGGGATAAGAAACTCCTAACTATGTAAGTTATAACCTCAGAATTATGGAAAGGAAAAATGAGCCTCAGAGAAGGAATGAATGAAGGTAAAACAAAATATTTTGTTTTCTTACTCTTAATGATCTTAAAAAATAACTGTCTGAAGTAATATAGTAAAAATATATTTCATGTGTATAGCATTTGAGAAAGTGAAATGAATGACAACAATGTTATAAGGAATGTAAAGAAGGAATGGAATGCTCTAAGATCTACACACATGTGCAGCAGTATAGTATTATTTGAAAGTATACTTAGATTACTTATAAATGTATATTGCAAATTCTAGGGGCAATCACTAAAAGAATTTTAAAAAGAAGTGTAATTGATATGCTATGAGAGGAGAGAAAATAAAGTCATGTAAATTGCTCAATTAAAACATGAAAAGGCAAAAGAAGAGAGGAAGAGAAACAAGAATAAATACAAGGGATAGAAAAGTAGCAAACATAATACATATTAAACCAATTATATGAATGATCATTTTAAATATGAATGGTCAAAATATGTGAATTAAAGTATAGG
This sequence comes from Cabassous unicinctus, assembly GCA_029593785.1. NCBI lineage: Eukaryota > Metazoa > Chordata > Mammalia > Cingulata > Chlamyphoridae > Cabassous > Cabassous unicinctus. Next base: position 21,864 of record JAQZBX010034578.1, on the reverse strand, counting down.
CACCATCAGAGTAGATAAAAAAAATAACAGCCAATGATATGTTGAATACAAAAATCCATTTTAAATAAGATAGTTCAGTGGCAAGTCATGTTGCTATTTGTGTTCTTGATAATAAGGAACAAAACAGTTATTTTACATCTATGGTTTTCCCCTTAAAAACCGACAATCCCAATCTAAGAATGATAAAAAACAGATAGATCCCAATTGAGGGATGTTCTATAAAATATCTGACCAAGTCTCCTCCAAACAGTTAAGGTCATCAAAAACAAGTAAAGCCTGAGAAAGTGTGACAGCAAAGAGAAGCCTACAAGACATGACTATTAGATGGAATCTGATATCCTAGATGGGATCCTGGAAGAGAAGGACATATTGTTTTAAAAAACTAAGGAAATTTAAATAAAGTATGAACTGAAATTAATAATACTGTATCAATATTTGTTCAACTTCCATGAATCCCTGGAGAACGGCATGTATATTAAACATTCTTACAAATAAAAGTGAGACTGTATTGATTTTCCCCAAATCTAAGGGGATATTAAAGAATGTAGAACATAGATCCAAAACTGTAATATAAAGGACCCCAAGTAAGATCAAAGAGAAAAATAATATTTGGTTTTGACACCGCCAAAAAGTGACATAACAATCATCTTAATAGCCCTAAAACCTTGAACAAATCTCCATCCCTATCCTTAGGTATCTTAGCAGGCAGGACAGGCATAATATAAATGTAATTTGCCTTTTTCCTTCCTGTTAGTGCTATTGTGAGAATTAGTCCTTTCATTACTTCTTCTTTCAAAGCTTATTGAACAATCTTAGGCAAAGGTAAAGATAAGTCAATCTGAAACTTGGATGGGTTCATCCTTAATATGAAGTTATTTCATGGAGATCTTCTAACTGTTGATTGTTACCACAAGGTTACCAGTAAGTCTAGGGCAAAATTAAGCACAATCAGATATTTAATAGGGATGTCTTCAGGAATTTAAGGGAGACATGGTATTAATTTCCTGGCTAAAAACAAAATGCCATGAAATAGGATGACTTAAGAGTAGGAATTTATTGGCTTTTGATTTCAGAGACTAGAACCCTTGCTTCCTCCTGTGACTGTAACTTCTGGCTCACTGACAATTTGGGGATTCCTTGTCTTTTCTGTCACATGGTGATGTCTTCTTCTTTTTCCTATGGGTTGTGCTGACTTCTGGCTTCTTCCGATAACTTTTTGTAGGACTGAATTTTCACCTTAACTGAAGTAGCATCTTCAAGAGTTCCTGTTTACAATGGATCACACCCTTCAGAATGTGGATCAAGATTAATAACTTGTTTTTCTGAGATACGTAATTCAATTCCAAAGAGATACCTTCCAAAGAGCACTTAATCTGGAAATTCCATTTAACCTATAAATCTCTCCCAATTACGTTGCCTGCTGTTGAGAAAAGAGAATAGCATGATTCTCAGTTATAAGCTCAACGGTAACAGCTATGGGCAGAAGTGTCTAAAGATTGAGGGAGATGTCTATTCCTTTAGCCATTCTTTCATTCTGAAGTAGAAAGATTGACTTAGAAATAAGCTATCTTTTAGAAAGTATAACACGATTATATGTATAAAAACTACAAGTTGAAAAGAAGAATTGGAAGTTGGGTGCTGCATTCTCCCTCAGAGCCTTTTTAATATCCTAGAGACTTATCTTTGCCTTTTGGTTTTTGACCCAAGCTGTACAGTTGGTATTCAAGTATCCTTATCAATGGGCTCTTGCTGAGAGAGATCCAACAATAAATTGGACTTTTGGTTTTTAGTAATAGAATGATTTAAATGAATTTATGTAAGATGAAATTTTTAGTTCAGTTAGTCACCAAACTGGGTGGAAGGCACGAATGAAGATAATGTTCGAGAAAGCTGGAAACAAGCACTTGAATATCACCAAAATTCTCTCTAAAATTCCTGTATCTTTTTCTCTCTCATATCTTTCGTCTTTATGACAAATTAGATTTTGACAGAGGTAAATATGATTGCAGCAGTTTCCACACCTTGCAACTCCAAAGGGACTGAGATTTGCTATCTTTCAGGTTTAAACATCCTGGAGAAAGGATCAGATTGGTACATCCTGGTCCGAGATTCAACCTGCCACATTCAACTGAATTAGAAGGTATGTCATTATGATTTGGTCCAGCAGCCAAACCTTAGAACAATCAGTATTTGTCAAGGACATAGAATCTACAATATGTCATCTTTGAATGATATTACATGGTTATTCCAAGATAGAGGTATATTTACCAAGAGAAACAGGATGCAGATTTGGGCAGACAATAGTAGATGTCACAAAAAAGTGAATATTTCTTTAGACAAAAAAGAATGGTCTTTGACAAAGTTTTTACATTAATACCCAGTCACTATGCTGTTGGTTAAAACATCATAGAATTATAATGATTAATTATTCAAGGATATTGCCAGTGCAAAATTTTATGTGTCTTAACCAAACAATGAAATCCCCCCATGGTCACCTGAAACAACTGTTACTTCCACTTATCACCATGGCCTCTCAGAATTTTTCTCAACCTCTAAAGAGGAGAAGATAACAAATATGGAAACACAGTAGAAGTGCATGACACAAATTGGTAAGTTCATTAAAGGTAGTACATGATAAAACAGCAAAGAAAGAACAGGTGGAGAAGACCCATTTCCCAGAACTCACAGGTTCTATTCTTGAATTGCTCATGGAATATTCTTCATTCTTTCAAGTTGTCTCTCCTTTTACCTCATATCATCTCATGCACACAGTAGGACTCTTATAGGAATTCTAAAATCATTTCCAACAATTACATTTACAATGCACCCAAAGCCCACAGAGCAGGAGTGAGTATAATAGAACCTAATATAAGGCACATAGGTGACTCAGCAGTGTGACAGGTCAAAGAGAATAAAATATGGACTGATGAGTGGGCATTAAAGCATAAGTGGGAGTAACTAGGACAGTTGACATTCAGGATATGGCCAAGATGTACAAGGTGGGAATCGGTGGCCTGGGAAGTCAAGGAAGTTAAAAAAGTCAATTTGATTTATCTGTTCAGATTCCTCACAGTCCATAAGTTTTTGAACCCTGGCTAGAGCTATTGGTACCCTAAGATCCTAGAGACTGCAGAAGGTGAAGAAATGCACACATCCTAACCTTTGGCATAAAACATTCTCCTGTCCTACATCCATTGGTTTTAGCTTCTTTTATGTCAATTCTCTGCTTCAAACCATATGTGATGCTTAGGCTAATGTGACAACTTGGCCAGGTAATTGTGTCCAGGTCTTTGGTCAAGCGAATACTAGGCTAATTGTAATGCAAGAGCATTTATGGACTTCGGTCACCAGTGAATTTACTGTGTGGATGGCTGATTACATCTGCATCAATCAAGGAGATTGCATCAGCAATGGATGACGCTTTTATCCAGTCAGTTGAATGCCTTAAAATGGGAAGTGATTTCAACATTCAGAGAGTTTCCCAGCTTGTCTTTGGACAGCCAACTTCTTCTAGAAACTCATCGAGGACCTTTTGTTGGACTTTCATTGGAGCCCCTGGTTTGCAGCCTGCCTGCAGAACCTGGACTTGTGCATCCCCATGGTCATGTGAGAGTCTCTTATAAAATCTCATATTATTGACAGATATCTCCAGTTGATTCTGTTTCCCAAGAGAACCCTGACTAATACACCATGTAATGCCAATTTTCACAGTTCTCTGACAAAAACTTTGGTTACTACTTGAGTCTCCCTAACTCTTCTCTATTCTTGTAGGAATACTTGTTAGAATATGGAAGATGTAATCTTCTACTTGTGAACCAAACACATCTGTGCCTCAATCCCTCCTCAATATGCAACATCTACGCATGCTGCTAAATGTAAGGTGTGCTGAGAACAGAGAACAGAGGGAGTTTTGAGTGGAAACAATAAAAATGCTGATAAAATAAAAGTACATGAATGAATAAGAAACCTGAGATTTGGTTCTTAAAGGAGAGGGCATGAGAAGCCCAAAATTATGAAAAAATTCAATCCCAACATTTTGCCTTTAATATTTGGTTTATATTTACATGCACACATTCAGTTTCACATGATGATTAAAATTTGTCATAAAACTACTACCACACATTCCTTAGAAATTATCTAGTCCATGTTTCTCATTTATTCAATTGAGAAGATAACAATCCAGTGAGGGACACACAAGTACTTGTAAACAGAGAAACTAGTTTTTTTAAAATCTAAACATGAATTTGGATTCTACATAATAGATAAATAATAAAGAACTTATAATCCAAACTCTAAAACTTTCAGTCCAATACAGTAACCTCTACTCACATATGTTATTAGCTGAAATTTTTTAAAATTCTCCTTCCTCATTTATGCTATCACATGGCTAGTAGGTATTTATTGGACAGTGCAACATTTAACATTTCCAGTCATTGGGAATCTTTAAATGTTAACAAAAATCCCATTTTCTCCTGAAATTTTCCATGGTGTTCTAGGTCAGAATAATCTTTTCCTTCTCTCATTCCTAAAGTCAGTAAACTTAAAATTTATTTGGAAAACTAATAAATTGCCACATAATAAATAAACCACAATATTTCACAACATAGAAGAAGCTCCAGCTGTTTGTTGTTGACAAGTAAGCATACAGAAGTTTCTGTTGGGAAATTCAGAGAAAACTTAAAAATGGTTCAAGTGTTTGGTTTGAGGCTTGAAAATTAGTAGCAATTTGATAAGCAGAGAGGAAAGTAGAAAGTATTTGGAGAACATAGAACAGTGTACTTCCTTCATTAGAGAAAATCCTTTGCTACTAATCATATTCCTTCAATGTTTTCATTTTTGTAGATTCTTTCTTCACAAATATAAGTTTGAGGACAGTTTGGTTGTACCTAAGAAAATTAACTACAAAACTGACATACAATCCAGTAATTACACTGCTGGGTATATACCCAGAAGAACTGAAAGCAAGGACACAAACAGATATCCTGAGGACCTTATGTTGAGTGAAGCAAGCCAAGCACTGAAGGAAATATATACATGACCTCGCTGATATGAATTAAGCAAATTGAACAATCTCACAGAGCTAGATTCTGGAAGATAGTTTTACAGGAAATAGAAAGGGAGAAGAAGTTTGTGAGCCAACGCCCATATGGGAAAAATCTGTGATAAAGGAGAAGTGTGTAGTTGTACTGTGGAGGGGCATTACGGTGTAATGATACTTTTAGGATAGGTGGTGCCGGTTTGTCAGGGGATGGGGTGGGGATAGTGCGTTGGACTGTCCATGTAACTGGGGGGAGAATTGGGGGAGAGAGCAGGTGAACACTGGGGATTTGTGAAACATGGTTGAAACTACAATTTTGCGAATGCTCTTTTGGCAATATGGCAAGTGAGGGTTGCTGATTTGGAGTTTTGGTTGTGGAGGGCATTTGGGATGGGCACACCTGGGGCAGTCTTCTAGGGAGTTTGTGAGTGTTCATCTTGCCATAGTGTGTTATACCATTTTGTGGAGACCCACAAAATGAGTGGCAAGTTGGTGGACTCCCTTCCTGGGGAGGCCCGCTATGTTCTCAAATAGAGGGACAAGAGCCTTTGAGAGCATGGGTGATGACAAATAGGGGAAAGCATACCAGGGTGTCAAACACTGTGTTGTTGCAAGTAACTATGAATTTTTCCCTTCAAGGATTTAAGTCTGGTGGCTGCCATGGTTCTTTGTGGGGAGGGGGAGCGAAGAAGAGACTAGATGGAAGAGGGAGCATTTTCCAGTAGATGGAAGTGTTCGACATGATCTTGCTATGGTGGATACAGGCCATACTGAATTTAATCAAAGTTTATAAAAGTGCGTGGTCCAAAATGTAAAACATAATGTAACCCATTTACCATGGTTGGTAGTTATGTTTCAATATTTGTACAGCAGTTTTAACAAATGTACCATCCACATATAAGTAGTTATTGATAGGGGAACACGAGAAAGGGGGAGGATGTTGGGTGGGTATATGGGAGTACCCTGTATTAGATACATAACTTTTTTGTAATCTAAAACTTCTTTGAGGACAAAATGAAATATCCATCTAACTAACTAACTAACTAAATAGCTAAATACATAAATAAAGACACAGGGAAAAAGAGAAGACAATGTCACTATACATATAGGACAACAGATTTTACATTGATGAAAGGAAAAATGTCAAAAACTTTTTTTAATACTTTTCATTATCTTTATTATCCAAAATTTTATTTTTATTTTTTTGTATTTTATTTCTTATTTTGAAAATGATCATTATTATTTCATTTTCTTATTAATCACATTTGGCTATTTTATTGGCTTGATAATTTAAGAAGTTTTGGATCACAGAACGGTTACAACTGTTGCAGGGAAGGATCATTGGTACAGGTTGTCAGAGGTGGGGGATACATGGGAGAAAGCCCACCTGGACATACATATAAGGCATACAAATGTGTTAAAATGTTCATAGGGCATTGTCATGGTGGATGGAGATTCATAGAATAACTGAAGGAATATCAAACTCCCACCCTTGGGTGCTCTGCCACATTCAGCAAGAATCCCCTGAGGACAGGGGCAATGACTAGTGAAGGAGGATGGTCCACTAATGGGCTCTTGACATTGATGACTGTGCATATGAAACTTTACTCTTGAAATTGAAACTTAGCCTAGTATTATAGAATGCCTAAGAGTTGTCTCCTGGGGGCCCCTTTTTGCTCAAATGTGGTCTCTCTTTAAGCCAAAATCAGCATATAAATACATTACCTTCCCCCTATCGTGGCACATGACTCCCAGGGATGAGCCTCCCTGGCACCAAGGGAATGCTACCAAGCACCAACTAGCAATGCAACTGGAAAAGGACCTTGACCAAAAGGGGGAAAAGGTAAAGACAAATGAGCTTATACGGCTAAGAGACTTAAAAGTGGTCAGGAGGTCATTCCAGAAGTTACGCTTATTCAAGACTCAGCAGGATTTCTTTGACTGCCGAATTAGATACTACTCCAAATAGTGTGGCTCCTGAGAGCTCTGGAGACATTGAGATACAATGGAGTTGCAATACCTACTGTCCAGTTCATTGGTCTCACCCTGGAATCTAACATGGCAGTGATGATGGACAACTAATATACCAAGAAACCATGAGAGTGTACAACTGCAAGCAAGAGAGTTCCATCCGTTGGCCCTATGATATCACAGCCCCCTCTCAATTAGAGGTAGAGTGGACATCACTATCCCGGTATACTCAAGATTGAGGAATGATCTTTGAACTAAAGTAGACTCACTGATATTCACTATAGACTTATTGTGATTCTAGTAATGGAAGAAATTATATCATTGATGTGGAGGCAGTGGCCACTGTAGGTTGTGAGGGCAGGGAGAGGCAAAACCAGGTGTAATATGGGCATTTTGGGGGCTTGGAATTGTCCTGAATGACATTGCAATGACATACAGGCCATTATAAATCTTGCCATAGCCTACATAATTGAGTTGGAGAGAGTGTAAACTACAGTATAAACTTTTATCCACACTTAGTGGCAATGCTCGAAAATGTGTTCATTAATTATAATGAATGTACCTCACTAATGAATGATGTTAATATGGGAGGTGTGGGGAGCAGGGCATATGGGAATCACCTATATTTTTTATGTGACATTTGTATAATCTAAATATCTTTTGAAAATTAAATAAAGTAAAATAAAATAAAAATAAGTCACCTATAACAGAACAAGGATAAGACTTCCTGTGCAAAACCATGCAAGAAAAAGGAGAGTTGAATTATTGACTAAGTTTTTGAAAGACTGAGAAAAACAAAACAAAACTCTCTAACCAGCAAAATTATCTTTCAAAAGTGAAGGAAAAAAGGAACTTTTGCAGACAAACAATAACTGCAGAAATTCACTACCAGCAGACCTGCCCTGCAAGAAATGTTAAAAAGTTCTTTTCAAAACTTTTTAAAATCAGAACTACATAGGTTAGAAACTCAAAATTATAGAAAGAAGGGATAATTATTAGAGAAGGAAAATTTGAAGGCAAAATAAAATCTTTTATATTTTTATTCTTAAATGGTCAAAAAGATAAATTTAAAAGTAATAATAATAAAAGTGTATTTGTTGATTATACCATATATATATATGTGGTTTGCATACATACAATAAGTGAAATAAATGACAGCAATGTTATAAGCAATGGAAAACTCTAGGACAACCACTAAGAATTTTAAAAAGTACTATCACTTACATGGTAAGAGAGGAGAGAAAATGATAATGTGAAATGATCAAGTAAAAGAACAGAAGGCAGAAAAAGAGAGAAAGAAGAAAGAAACAATAAATAAGTGCAATAAGCCATTACAGACATGGTAGATATTCCTCCAACCTTATGAATCATCACCTTCATTGTGAATTGTCTAAATAAATGAATTAAGGTACAGAGACTATTAGATTTGATAGGAAACAAATCCGCACTTTATATTGGTTACATGAAACCCAGTTTAAATAATAACAATTCAGTTATGAGTTGTGCTGATGGTATCCTTGATAGAATGTGATGAAAATGGCATTTTACCTGTGTTTTTGACCTTCCAAAAATGTATAATCACAAAGTAATCATTAGAAAATATCAGATAAATCTGAACTGAGGGATATTCTATAAAATACCTGACCCAGACTCCTGAAAACCATCAAAGTCATTAAAACCAAAGAAAGATCATGAAAATATATCCCAAAAGGAGCCTAAGAAGACATGAGTACTAAATGTAATGTGGTATCCTGGATAGGATTCTAGAACAGAAAAAAGACATTAGGTAAAACAAAACAAAACAAAACAAAACAACTAAGAAACTAGGAATAAATATGAACTTTAGTGAATAATAATATATCAATATTTGTTCATTAATCATAACAAATGCACCATATTCATGTCTGATTTTAATAATAAGGGAAGTGGTCAAATCACAAAATTGCAGAGTACGAAGTTTTAAAATTGCTCCCTCCACCAGAAAAATAAATGAACTGGAAAAAAAGATTGAAATTAACTAAATGATAATCTTGGTACAAGATTGGACATTTAGAACAATTATGGAAGTTCTCAACAAAAGGAGAGATTTCTGAGCCATCCACAGTACTGACAAAGAGACGTGTAGATAAAGTGTACCTTTTTGTATATATTTTGCATTTTGATTGTTTGCTAGGTGTTTTTGTTTCTCTATGTGTCTCTATGTCTCTATTTCTCTGTTTTCTTCTTGGCTTTTTTTTCTTTTTCTTCTATCTCTTGGTCTGGTGGACTGAGGTGTGAGAGAACCAGATTTCCAGAGTGACCAGAATATAATACACAGGATGTCCTGTTTTGAACAAGAAATTAAAAAATATACAAGGAAACAGGAAACTATGGGCCAAGCATAGAATAAAACCAAACAAACAGAAATTACTCTGGAGGAAAACCAGTTGCTGGAATCACTCTTTTAAATAGGCACAATGAACTAAAGGAAAACATGGAACAAAAAGCTAAAGGAAATTAGGAAAACAATAAATGAACATGAGAATTTCAAGCATGAAATAGAAATTATAAAGAAGATTCAAACAGCTGAAAAATACATTAACTCAAATGAAAATTCAGTAAAGGGATTTAACAACAGAGCTGAGTACGCAGAAGAAAGGAGCACTGAATTTGAAGATAAAACTATTAAAAGTATTGAGTCCAAGGTGCAGAAAGTAAAAAGAATGAAAAAATATTGACTAGAGTCTGAGGACCCTGCAGGACACCATCAAACATACCAATGTAAACATTGTAGGATTCTCAGAAGAGGGGAGGAAGTGGTTGAGCACTTCTAAATTTGATGAAAGATATAAATATATAAATCCAAGAAACTAAAACTCAGAGTTGCACAAACTCAAAGAAAACCACACTGATATATATTATAGTTAAATTGTCAAAACCCAAAGACTGAGAATCTTGAAATTAACAAAAGAGAAGTGATGTCTGACATATCATAGATCCTTAATAAGATTAACATTCAATTTATCATTGGAACTCATGGGGGGGGGAGATTACATTTAAAATGGTAAGAAAATAATATATCTACCAAGAATAATATATCCCAAAAAACTATCCTACAAAAATGAGGAAGAAATTAATACATTTCCAGAACAGAAGCTGAGATTTACACTACCACTAGATCAGTCTTACAAGAAATGCTAATGGGAGTCCTCCATCTTGAAAAGAAAGGACGATACATAATAACTCAAAGCTATATGAATACATAAAGACCTATAGTATAAGGAGCTATGTGGTTAAATATAAATGTCACTATTACTGCATCTTTCATTTACAACACCATCTTTACCTTCTTATATATCTTCAAATTAAAATGTTTAAAAACAATTGTAAATCTTGTTACTGGCCACGCAAAGTATATAGAGTAATTTGAGACAATAACAATATAAGGGGGGGAGATGGAGGGATAAAAGACTAATGGGTATTGAGGCTAATGAAGTTACATTGGTGTCAATGCAAATGAAATTGTAATAGATTTTGGATTTTAGATATAATCCCCATGGGACCCAAAAAAAGGTCTTTAAAAATCTACACCTAAGAAAAAGAGAAGTAACTGAAATTCAATACAAAATAATATCTAAACAAAAAGGAAGACAGTAATGGGACTCAGGATGGACAAATGAGGTATAAAACATACTGTTTTAGTTTCCAGAAGGCTGATAATGCAAAATACCAGAAATAAGTTGGCTTCTATAATGGGAATTTTAATTAGGGTAAAAGCTATGTCCTGAGGCATTGAAATGTCCAAATCAAGGAACCATTAGAGATGCTTTTTCACCAAAATTGATTGTTAATTCTAGGGTCTTGCCATGTGGAGAATATGGCCACCCCTATCTGCCTTCTCCTTCAGAATCTACCACCTCATGGAGCTCAGCTATGGGCAAACAGGCATAGGGCTTGTCTCTTACTAGGCCTCCACTCGCAGCCTTGGCTTATCTACTTTCTACTGAAATTCAAGTGCAAGCTATTGGACATAGGTCCATGGGCCCAGCCCCTTGGGGACCCCCTTCGATGCCTCTGCTTGTCCCAGACACTATGCTCTCTCTCAGCCTCCTGGGGCTTCTGTTTTCCTTCAGTCCTCTCTCTCACATAGCAGGATCAATATGGGGCTTCCTTTTCCTCTGTGTCCCCATTCATATTAGACCCAACAAGAGAGTGTAGACCCAGGCTGGCTCACATTTCACTGATATAGTACAATCAAAAGGCTCTCACATGCACAGGAATGGATTACTTCAAAAACATAGTCTTTTTCTTTTTAGGATTCCTTAAAGAACTTCAAACTGTCAAACATAACAAAAAAAATAATGATTGACAGAGGTAAGTCTTGCCTCATCAGTAATTACCTTAAAAGTAAATTCATTAAACTCTCCAATCAAAAGGCAGAGACACAAATAAGTTGAATGAAAAAAATGGGAAAAAGTTCCATGCAAATAGTAATCAGACACAGTAGGGCTGGCTTTGTTAATATCAAGTAAAATAGAATCAGAGCCAAAGCTGTTACAAGAGAAAAGGTATTTGACAAAATCCAGCATCCTTTCTTGATAAAAACACTCAGAAAACCAGGAAGGAAAGGGAAATATCTCACTATGAGGAAAGTCACTTATGAAAAACCAACAGCTAACACTATACTCAATGTTTAAAGACTGAAAGCATTCCCCCTAAGATCAGGAAAAAGACACAGATGCCTACTTTCACCAATGCTATTCAATATTGTAATAGAAGACCCAGATGAAGCAATTAAGCAAGAAAACATCAAACATTCAAATTGCAAAGAAGAAATGAAACTATCTGTTTGCACATGGCATTAGTTTTATAGAGAAATAGCAAAGGCATCCAGAAGAGACTAAAAAGGTTAACTTTTAAAAATTAAGCAAAGTGTCAGGGTACAATGTCAACATAAAAAATCAATTGTGTTGACATAGCAGATGAAATTTCAGGGAAGATGGCAGCATAGGGAGATCCAGGACCTCAGTCCTTTCACCAAAACAACTATTAAACAGGCAGGAATTTTAGAAACAATGATTGTGAAGCTCCATAAGCCAGAAGAACACTGTACAGCATCCAGGGCATAGCAGGAGGAAGAGGCTGAAAAATTACAGTAAGAGACTATAAATTGCTCTCTCTATGCAACAGTTACCATCACCCATCCCCCACTCTTGCAGCACGCCACCACAGAGTCCAGTCCCTGGCTAGCTGCTGATGATAGAGAAGGATGTAAAAATCCTCTTCCCAAAGAATAGAAGTGAAAACAGCCGATCATTGATCACAGAATTTGATTAGCAAATATGGATCACCGGGTCCCATTTCTGAGGGCAGCTATTGTTTCAACTCAATCAGTACAAAGGCATTGGCAGCCATTGTTTCAACCCCACCCAAGAGAAAGTCAACAGCAGCCATTTTGTCAACCTTTCCCAGAGAGAGGAAGAGATGGTAGATTTTTAAAAATGCAGGGCTTCCTCAGGGCTGTAGGGGAAAGTTAACTGAAGTGCTGCATTTGTTGGGAAGGCCAGGAAAGCTCAGCTTTGGAGAGCAATCAGAAAATATTTTAGCACCCTTTCTGACCACCTCCACAGGGAATGTTGGAGATAGGCTGTACTTCCTTCATGGGTGTCTGGTCCTGTTTTGGCTAGGAAACACCAAATTAAGTAAGTCTTCCCTGGGGTGAACTCCCTCCCATAATTTGCCTTAGTGGCAAAAGCAGTGGGAGACAACAAAAGGAGTGTAAAAAACAATGGAGACATCCAGTTTGGGACAAAGGCCTACCAAATTCAGATGCATGGTAGAGGGAGGTTTGTCCCCTGGGAAAAGAAGGGATCACCAAACTCCTGTAAATAGAGGAACTCCAAAACAAATTACAAGCAAAAGACCAGGACAAGACAGAGGCCCTGTAAGAAAGGGAAAATCCTGCACAGTACACTCACCTTGGACAGACTTTCCTGATAGGAGGGCTGAAGCTCAAAAAAATCTGTCTTATCATCATATGGTTATAAAACCAAGAAACAGACACCTCAGTGTGTATATCCCAGAGCTAACATATTTAAATATTAAAATATACAGTGTATAACAAAAGAGTACAACACAAACAAAGAAACCAGAAATGATGTCCATCTGAAAGAAGAGACTTATAGAAAACACCAATGAAGAAGATGTAAACGTGGACATACCAAAGTCTTTTGGAGCAGATGTGGATCAAGTGCTTGAGCGCCTGCTTCCCCAATGAGAGGTCCCTGGTTTGGTTCCTGGTGATTCCTGAAAAAAACAAAAACAAACAAAAAAACAAACAGAAAACTAACTCACTCAGGGAAGACAATGTGGCTTAGTGATTGAGTGCCAGCTTCCCATATACGAGGTTCTGGGTGCAATCTCCGGTCCCGATGTCTAAAATTAAAAAATAAAAAGACTTTTAAAAATGATTTTAAAAATGCTTAAAGAGATGGGTGAAATACAGATAAAGAACTATAAGAGATCAAGAATAAAATGAATGAATAAATGAGGGTCTAAATAAGAGATATACATTTTAAAAGAAAGAACTAATGGGGTTGATGACAACAATAACCAATAAAAATGCCAAGGGGGGTTTCAAGAGCAGATTGTAGCTGATAGAAGAAATTATCAGTGAACTTGAATACAAGACATTTGAAATGAGTCAGGCTGAGGAACAGAAACAAGAAAGCAATATTAAAAGGAAAAATCACCTAATACAGCTATACAACACCATAAGGTGCATCAATATATATGTTATGGGAGTCCCAGAAGGAGAAGGAAGAGAGTAAGAAGCAGAAGTAATAGTCACAGAAATAATAACAGAGAATTTCAAACTTAGCAAAAGATGTGCATATGCACATCCAAGAAGCTCAGAAAACACCAAACAGGATAAACATCAAGAAAAATACACCCTGTCATATATTGATTATATTATCAAATACAATAGACAAGAAGAGAATTTTTAAAACTGCAAGAGAAAAATCAACATATTACATACATGGGAGTCCCAATAAAATTGCATGCAGATTTCTGATCAGAAACCATCTGGAAAAGAAGACAGTGCTTTAAAATACTTAGAGTGCCAAAAGAAAACAATGGCCAGCCAAGAATTTTATATCTGGCAAGACTATTTCAAAAATGAGGGAAAGATTAAGACATTCTAAGACAAACAAAAGCTGAGTCCATCACCACTAGACTTGCCCTACAAGCAATGCTAAAGGGAATTCTTCAGACTACAAGGAAAGGACACTAGACAGTGACTCAAAGCAGTATAAAGAATGAAGACCTGAGGTAAAGGTAATCAATTGGGTAATTACAAATGAGAGTTTTATTGTATTGCATTGTTTGGTATGTAACACTACTTCCTGCATCCTACAGGTGCTAAATTGCAAATGCATAAAAAATGATAAATCTAGGTTATTGGACATACAATTTACAAAGACATAAGTGGAAACAAGTACAAAAATGGTGGAAGGCTTAGGGGTATAGTATATGTATTTGTGCATGCTATTTAAGTTAAGTTGGTATCAAAACAAATATAATTGTTATATATTTAGGATGCTAAATTTTAATCTTATGGTAACCATAAGAAAAAAAATTGATAAATATAGCCAGATAGAAGTGAAAAGGTACTCAATATGGAAAAACACATAAAGGCAAATAAATGTAAAAGTAGGCTTTAACAGAAATTAGGGATAAAATAGATTTAGGATTTCCAAATGCTAAATAGCAAAATAGCAGAAGAAAAACCTGTATTATCAATATGTTAAATGTAAATGGATTAAACTCTCCAGTCAAAAGGCAGAGATTGGCAGAATAGATATAATAGCATGGCCCAATTATTCACTGTCTGCAAAAGACTCACCTTAAATTCAAAGATACAAGTAGGATGATGTTGAAAGAATGAGGAAAAATATGCCATGCAAGTAGTAACCAAAAGGTATCTGAGGTGGCTATACTAATATTGGATAAAATAGAATTTAAATCAAAGAAATTATGAGGGACAAAGATGTTCATTATAGTCTAATAAAAGGGTCAATTAAACAAGATGTATAAATTATATATATAAATGCACTGAACAGAAGAACCACAAAAATTATGAAACAAATACTGACAGATTTGAAGGGAGAAATTGACAGTTCTAAATTAATACTGGGAGATATTAACACACCCTTTCAAAATGGAGAGAACTTCTAGTCAGAAGATGAATAAGGAAGTACAGGTTGTGAATGATACACTAAACCAACCAGACCTAACAGAAACGTATAGAATAATGCAAGCAAAGAAAACAAAATACAAATTCCTGTATGGATCATTCTCCAAGAGAGACCATACGTTGGGTAATAAAACAAATATCAATAAATTCAAAAATATTGAAGTCATACAATGTATATTCTCCATCCACAAGAGAATGAATTAGAAATCAGTAACAGAGGTAGGAAGGGAAATGTTAAAACTATGCAGAAGTTATACAACATAGTCTTAAACAACCAATGGGTTAAAGGGAAATCAGAAACAAAATTGGGAAACATCTTGAGGCAAATGAAGGTGAAAAATTATCTCTCAACATAAAGAAGTCCAGGACCAGATAGTTTCCCAGGGGATTTTCACAAAAGAACCCAGTAAAACTTAACTCTCTGCTCAAACTCTTCCAAAAAATTGAAGGGGGGACACTCACAAACTTATTCTACAAGGCCAACAACAACCTCATACCAAAGCCAGGTAAAGATATCACAATAAAAGAAAACTACAGACCATTATCTCTTATGAATATAGATACAAAATCTTCAACAAAATACTAGCAAACATATCCAACAGCACACCAAAAGAATTTTACACCATGATCAACTGGGATTAATCCTTGGTATGCACAGTTGGTTCAACAAAAGAAAACCTATAAAAGTAATAAACTGTATTAGCAGGATGAAGGGAAAAAACACGTGATCATCTCAATTGTTGCAGAAAATAAATTTGACAAAATACAGAACTCTTTCTTGATAAAAAACACTTAGAACCCTAAAATAGAAGGAAACTTCCTCAACATGATAAAGGGCACATATGAAAAGCCCACAGCTAACACCCTACTTAATGGTGAAAACCAGAAAGCTTTCTAAGATCAGAAATAGGACAAGGATTCCCACTGTTCCCACTGTTATTCAACATTGTACTGGGAGTACTTGTTGGAGCAATTAGACAAGAAAAAGAAATAAAATTACCCAAACAGGAAAGGAAGGGGTAAAACTTTCCTTATTTGCAGATGAAATGATCCTATATACAGAAAATCCTGAAAAATCCACAACAAATCCCACAGATCTAATAAATGAATTCAGCAAAGTGGAGGATACAAGATCAACACTGAAAAATCAGTAGTGTTTCTATACACAAGCCAAAAAAAAAAACAGAAGAAAAATTCAAGAAATAAATTCTATTCACCATAGTAACTAAATGATAAATCTAACCAATGAGGTAAAGGACTTGAAAAAGAAATGTAGAAAATATTGGTAAAAGAAGTTAAAGAAGAACTAAATATACTGAAGGATATTCCATGTGCATGGATTAGAAGAAAAAGCATCATTAAGATGTCAATAATGTCAAAAGCAATTTGTAGATTCAATGCAATCCCAATACAAATTCCAAAAACCTTCTTTACAGGGATGGCAAAGCCAATAATCAAATTTATATGGAAGTGTAAGGGGACCCAAATAAATAAAGCGATCGTTTAAAAGAAAAATTAATTTGGAGGACTCACACTTCCTTATCTTAAAAGTGATTACAAAGCCACAGTCATCAAAACAGCATGGTATCAGCGCAGATCAGATATATAGACAAATGTAATAGAATTGAGAGCTCAGAAATCAACACTCATTTATGGTCAAGTGATTTTGAAAAGGTGGCAAAGACCACTTAGTTGGAAAAGAAAAGTCTCTTCAACAAATGGTGATAGGAAAACTAGAATGCTATTTGAAGGGGAAAAAAAGGAAGATCCCTACCTCATACCATATACAAAAATCATCTCAAAATGGATCAAAACCTTAATGTAAAAGCCCGAACTATCAAACTCCTAGAAGAAAATACAGGGAAGCATCTTCAGGACTTTTAATTAAACAATGGCTTCTTAGATTTTTATATCCAAAGCACAAGCAACAAAAGAAAAAAATAGATAAATGGGACCTCATCTAAATGAAAAACGTTTGTGCCTCAAATGGCTTTATCATGAAAGTAAAAAAAGAAAAACCTTATAAAATGAGAGGAAATATTTTGAAACAATATGTCCTGTAAAGGAGTAATATCCAACACACATAAAGAAACCCTTCAACTTAAAACAAAAAGACAGCCTAATTTAAAATTGAGCAAAAGACTTGAAGAGACATCTCTCCAGAGAAAATATACAAAAAAAACAGAAAGTGCATGAAAAGATGCTCAACATCATCAGCCACCAGGGAAATGCACATCCAAGCCACAATGAGATATCATTTCACACCCATTAGAATGGTTACCAAAAACAAACAAAGAAACAAACAAAAAACCAAAAAAACTGAAAATAACAAGAGTTTAAGAGGCTGTGGAGAAATAGGAACACTTATTCATTGCTGGTGGGAATCTAAAATGGTACAACATTTGTGTAAGTCAGTTTGGCAGTTCCTTGGAAAGCTAAGTATAGAACTACCATAAGACATGGCAATCCCACAACTAGGTATATACCCCAAAGAATTGAGACAGGGACTCAAGTATATGTTTGCACACTGATGTTTATAGCAGCATTACTCACAATTCCCGAAAGATGGATGCAACCCAAGTGTCCATCAATTGATGAATGTATAAAAAAATGCATATATACATAAAATAGAATATTATTCTACCATAAGAAGGTATGAAATCCTGATTCATGTGACCACATAGATGTGCTTTGAAGACTTCATGTTGTATGAAATAAGCCAGACACAGAAGGATATAGTATGATCTCACTGATTTAAAACAATTAGGGTAAGCAAACTCATAATAAGAATCTAGAATATAGGTTACCAGGGAACAAGGTGGGGATAGGGAATGGGAAGTTAAGTCTTAAAATGTACAGGGTTTCTATTTGGAGTGATGGAAATGTTTTGGTAATGGATGGTAGTTATAGTAGCACAAAATAGCTAATGCAATTAACAGCACTGAAATATTAGTTCTGAATATGATTAAAAGAAGAAATGTTAGATTATATTTATGATAACAGAATTTTAATTTTTTTTAAATTAACTACACTACACAAACAGTGAACCCTAATTTAAGCTATGGACTTTAATTAATAGTACAATTATTAAAATATACTATCATCAATTGAAACAATATTCCACACCAATGCATTTCTTAAAGCTCTGGAAAACAGTTAAAACATTTCAGTAGCAGGGGGAGTGCTGAATCAATAAAAAGTTCCCTTAAAAATAGTAGGATCTCATGTCACGCTTGTTGGATCCTCCCCCACCTCCTCACCAGCTAGGTGTGGAGCTTGCACATGCTCATAGTGTAGTTAACAGGTCCCAGCTCCAGAAGGATCAGTAGGATAAGTAGGGTAAGGATGAGAAGAGAGGGCAGGAAACAGACACAGGGAATTGCCCAGTTGTCATTTTTATTAAATTTTTAATGAGAAATAGTCTTCCATTTTTTTTTTCACATAAAATATTTGGATTTTCTCATTGTTGCACTTAATATTGTAATTCAAATGAAAGCACCAATAATAAAAACATTTCTGTCAATTAGCAAATTTTATGGGTCCCCAATGCCCTACTCTCTCTTATCAACCCACTTTCTTTAAATGCATGGGAAAAAATGGCAAGGATCCTGCTGGTATTTATCCAGCGCCATGGAAATGAGTTGCATTATGTGGCTGAGAATATTCCTGCTGTAGTAGATATCAGAGAGGACAATATATTGAAGCTAATAATCTTCACTAATAGTAAAAGATGTATGCCCCATGCACCTGAAGGAAGAACTCCTACAGTAAAATAGGAGCTGTTCATCAGTTAAAACCTTTAAGGTATCATTTAAAT
This sequence comes from Cabassous unicinctus, assembly GCA_029593785.1. Lineage (NCBI taxonomy): Eukaryota > Metazoa > Chordata > Mammalia > Cingulata > Chlamyphoridae > Cabassous > Cabassous unicinctus. Next base: position 2,802 of record JAQZBX010034578.1, on the reverse strand, counting down.
TGAGAAGTGGAAGAAATTATTCTTGGAAGGTGAGAATTCCATTGAAAGTAAGGGAATGAAATATTGGTTTAATTCAAGACTGCATGCAGATAGAGTTACACCATGGTGTTGAAGCCTATGCAAGAAGCACAGGGCTCTCAATATTGTATTTACTCTTGCAGCACTAAGGCATTAGTTCTTGCTACCACTGGAGGATGCCAACAGCAAGGGAAGAGTATTCAAAAGAAATGTTTTTGAGGTTACATAATGAAAAGGAATTATGGCTGAGAAATATAGAAGAAGAAAGATTCTCTCCTCTCTTTCTATACATATTTTTTCTTCTGTTTCTCTAACCTTGACTAATACAGAGTCTAAAGATGAGAAGACTGGTAATTCTGCTACGGATGGGTCTTTGGATGGGGAACTTAATATTTTTGGACCTCAATTTCCTCATGTAAAAGTGGCATGAAGGCTAAAGTACATGCCTGCATTTACATTTTATAATCACATATGTATAATTCTAAGAGTTTTCATGCTTTCTACAATTAGGAAAAGAGCCAATTGGAAGTTTGGAAGAGAAAAATTGAGTCTAGGAGAATGAGAGAGAAGTAGATGCTTTATAACTCAGCCTTCAGAAAAGAGAAAATATATTGTTGCAATTACATCCTTTAATGCTAAGATTAGTGAAGAACTGTAAATCCCTAATCCCTTCATCTGTATATAATAGGCATGATGATATCTATTTCTTAAAATGCTTGTGATTATGAAGACTAAATGAGATCACACATGTATTTAGTATATCACTCAACAAACACGATTGTCAGTTACAACTATTATGTGAAAAAGGGAAGAAGACGGAATGAGTGAGTGGACTGCCCTAGTCTAGAATGTTCTGGCAGGAAATTTCCTGGGTTCAGTTGAGGGGAGACTTGGGGAGAGAAGTATTATTGGGTGTCTGTATTAGTCAGCCAAAGGGGTGTTGATGCAAAATACCAGAAATCGGTTGGTCTTTATAAAGGGTATTTATTTGGGGTAGAAGTCCACAGTTACCAGGCCATAAAGCCTAAGTTTCTTCCCTCACCAAACTCCATTGCCATGTGCTGGAGCAAGGCAGCTGTCGACATTTGCCAGGGTTCAGGCTTCTTGGGTTCCTCTCTTCCTGGGGCTACATTTCTCTCTGGTCTTAGCTCCCATGTTTCCTCCACAAGGCCAGCAGTAGACTCTCAGGAGAATGGCTCATTGTCTTTTCCTGGGGCCTTCTCCCCTTCCTCCTGACCAAGCTCTCTTAATTCCTGGGGCTCCAGCTCAAAACTCCAACATCAGAACTACTAATTTGCCATGCCTTTTATCCTTCATTCCCCACCCACCAAGGGGGTGGGGCTCAAGACCCCACTGACATGGCCCAATCAAAGCCCCAATTATAATTTAATCATGCCCAGATGAACAGATCAGTTTACAAGCATAATCCAATATCTATTTTTGGAATTCATAACTTTATCAAACTGACAAACTGCTACAGGTGTCCACGTAGAGTTTCCTTAGCTACTCTGAACAATAAAAGTTGTTAGAGGTTGTCTAACCACTTCTAACTTCAATATTCAAATTACTGTATCTCAAAATGAGCCTGGGAGGTGAATGTCAACGCAACTATTCTACAGCTCTATCATTAGAAAGCTGTCCTTGTATTTTTGTATTGAAATAGTATAAACAACTCAATTAAGCCATTAAAGATTTTAGCTAAAGAAAAATATAAGGGAGACTCAGTCCTGCTGCCACTGCCTGCTGCATCTGCCCAGCACCAGCTCCACATCTGGACTGAACTACAGCTGCCTGCTCCACTGCCATGGCCATCTCCCTGCAGAAGATGTCCTCCGTTCCCAAGTCCCCCACTCCCAAGTTGCCCCATCTAGGAAGAAAGATGACTCTTTCCTGGGGAAACTTGGAGGAAATTTGGTCCAGAGGAATAAAGTGAAGGAGGACTCTGAGCTTCAGGAGGAAGGAATGAACATCATCAACCTGCCCATCAGTCCAGTTCCCTTCAAGCTGGACCCTGAGGACACCATGCTGGAGGAGAAGGAATTTCAGACAATGGTAGAACCAAACTGCAAGAACTGATGAAAGTATTAATTGGCTGGATTAATGATGTGTTGGTTGGAGAAAGAATTATTGTGAAAGACCTGGCCAAAGACTTATATGATGGTCAAGTACTACAGAAGCTTTTTGAGAAACTTGAGTATGAGAAACTGAATGCTGCTGAAGTCACCCAGTAAGAGATTGCTCAGAAGCAAAAACTGCAAACTGTACTGGAGAAGATAAATGTTAACACTGAAATTTGCTCCCAGGAACATCAAGTGGAATGTGGACTCTGTTCATGCCAAGAGCTTGGAGGCCATCTTGCATCTCCTGGTTGCTCTCAGTATTTCTGGGCACCAATCTGACTCCCAGACCATGTTTCCATCCAAGTGATTGTGGTCCAGAAATGAGAAGGAATCCTCCAGTCTTGGAAAATCCAAGAGGAAATAACTGGTAACATAGAGGCTGTTTCTGGAAGGCATGAACATGATGCCTTTGACACCTTGTTTGACCATGCACCAGATAAATGCAACATGTTGAAAAAGACCCTCATCACTTTCGTGAACAAGCACCTGAAGAAAACTGAGGTCAGAGAACAGAAACCTAGTTTGCAGATGTGGTGCACCTGGTGCTGCTTATGGGGCTCCTGGAGGGCTACTTTTTGCCCCTGCACAGCTTCTTCCTGACCCTAGACAGCTTTGAACAGAAGATTTTTTTTTTTAAGATTTATTTATTTATTTATTTATTTAT
>JAQZBX010034577.1:0-24934 GCA_029593785.1 Cabassous unicinctus | reverse complement strand
CTGCTGGTGGGCAGAGCCAGTTTCCTCATTTAATCCTCATGGCAGGTCTGTCCAACTGACACTGGGATTGTGTGGCTGCCATGTTTGACTGTCTTCTGAGTTTTCAGTGTCTCTTAAGACTTTTGAATTTTGACCTTGAGTATCTCTGCTTCACACACTTGGAGACTCAGAGAGGTAACCCACATGCCCAAGGAGCCCCTAGAAGGTGGCAGAGATCCAGGAGAGAGAAGATGGTGGCTTGGAATAGGACAACGTTAGCAAAAGAGAGGAGATCAATGAAGGGGTTCAAGAGATATTTAGAATTAGCAGGAGTGAATTAGCAGGATTGGAGGAGAGGTGTATCAGTCACTGGTCAATACAATAATGCTGTGTAACAAACCACCCCAAAACCCAGTGGTGTAAATCAGCAAGCATTTATTCCTCTCATGAGCCTGCAGTTTGCTGATTTAGACAGGGCTTGATGGGACAGTTCTTTTGAATCTTGGCTGGGTGGCTTCCATGTCCAGGGTTGGCCTGACTGCCAGTTATTCCAGGATGGCCTTGGCTAGGGTCAACTCAGCTCTGCCCCCTTGTCACTCATTCTCCAGCAAGCTGCCCTGAGAACGTTTGCATGGCAATTATAGAGGAGCAAGTGTGTGAGTGAAACACAAACGTTTTTCCAAGCCTCTGCTTGCATCATGTTTGCTAACAACCCACTAGCCAAAAAGTCAGTGTGGACACTGCAGGGTCACAGGGCCAAGGGTGTGGGTACTGGCAGGGGTGAAGAATTGGGGCCTTTAATGAAATTTGCCCCAAGGAAGGATGAAAGAGAGGAAGGCAAAGGTATCCTTAGAATCCCCAGCTGCTGTTCGTGCCATCACGTCCTACAATACCATTTCCCCATGTAACAGCACACTGAGGGCTTAATTTCCTATCGGTTCATCCAGATCAACCTCATTCTTTCCCACAACTGCTTAGTAATTTCAATCTTCATCTACATGGTATACATGGTAACACTGAATCTCAGGGATGTGAAGTGACTTGCCCGAGGCTACACAGCTATAATTGGAAGCCAAAAACTGGATCTGTTTTAGGACATCACACTCACACTTTCTATTTCTTCCCAGAGAACCAACCTGGGGCCAGTTTGGATGATCTCAAGGGTCACTGGTAGTAGTTACCGAAGTTCAAGAAAGGCTGTATTTCAGAGCCAAGTTCTTCCTGCCTCCTGATCTCAAAAATCACAGAGCAAAGTTCTACTTGTGCCTGAAAACACCTCTGACAGTTTTGCAGTTTGGAAAGAGCTGAGAAAAGCTTTCCTGATCCAAAAGAAACATTGTCTTGTGGAAAGAATCCTTTCCTGGGAGTTGGTGCCCCAAGCTCCAACCCTGTTCGCCCCTCAACTACAGTTGGGAGACTTTGGGCAAGTCAGTCAAGATCTCTGGACTCCAGGTTTCCCCACCAGTAAATTGAGGAGTTGCATTCCAATGAAACATAGAAAACATGTGGAGACTGTTGAAACTTGGACGAGAGCACAACTTGCTTGCTTAGGAATGTATTTGGGAATGCAGGCCAGCTGCAGGTCCCCAGCTTTCTCTCCCACTGGAGAAAACTCATCGGAAGAGAAAGGAGTGAGGATGATGTCATTAGAATTCACATGAAATGAAATGAAAAGGGAACTAAGTCATTCTTGAACTGTAATTGGCAATAAATGGCTCAGGGCATAGTGCACAGCTTAAGGTACCAGCGTGGGTCTCAGTCATCATCTGCTTTAATTCAGAAATGGTGCCGACATCCCCAGGGCCCCTGAACCACACAAGGGGCTGAGGTCAGGTGAATGTAAGTGGGGGGCTTGGTGGAAAGATAAGGGGTATGTAGCCAGCAATGCAGGCTCTTTGATGGGCTTGCTGTGTGACCTCAGGCGAGCCACTTGACCTCCCTGGGTTTTTGTCTCCTCATTTGTGAAATGAAAGGGTTTGGACCAGACAATATCTAAGGTCTTCACCCAGGACAGGGTACCATATGGACTGTTTAAGAGGATGCGCTTTGGAGCCTGGAAGCTCTGGGTTTAAGTCCTGATGGAAAAACCTAGACTCTAAGAAGCTTAAGCAAAACAAAACAAAAATAAAAAAGAAGGAGGGCAGTAATAATATTCTGGCCAATGTCATTGGCATCAGCTTCAGGCAGGTTTGATCCAGATGCTCAAATGATGTCACCAGGGCCCAGTTTCTCTGCATCTCCTGACTGGTAACTCCAGTACTGGCAAGATGGTGCTCTGGTTCCAGGACGTAACTTCTTCACATATTTCAACTCCTATAGAACATGAAGAGCTCTGGTGAATGTGACCTCCTGTTTCATTGGCTCTGATTGGATTCCGTGATTATCCTAGAACCAATCACTGTGGCTGAGAGGTTGGGAGAAGCAGCTAACCTAAGTCAATCAGGACCCACACATAGCTGAGAACTGGACAGATATTTCCAAAGAGAAAATGGTGATACTGTTGGCTAGAGAAGAGGTGAATGAATGCTAGGGAGGTCAAAATATTCAGGGCAGCAAGCGACAGCCTCTCTGAGACTTCAGTTTTGCATATGTCAAATGGGGATAAGCCTTACATTTGCCTTGTGAGATAATGTGTCAAACATTTAGTGCAGCATCTGGCGTGGAGAAAATGCCTCTGTTGTTGGCAAAACCTGCATTGGTTGCTGCCATTCTGTGAGTCTGTGAATCAAGGGAAGGGACCCCCAAAATATGTGCTGCAATAAAAAGAACAAAAGTGTTGCAGTCAAACTCTTTGAGAAACATTGGGTTTACTAATATTTAAAGACTTTATTTCTTGCAGGACTTATCAGTGCCTTTAGCATATGAGTCAACGTTGGGGAACTGTAAAAGGGGAAATGGCAGGCAGTGTTGTCCAGATCTAAGTAATCCCTAGATTTTTTCCCTTTGCTTTTGTTGAAGAGTCTCTCACAGGGCAGTATTTCAAGACTATGAGCTTAGGAAATGTTGACCTTATGAAATATACCTAGACTTTGCCATTCTCCTTTCACCCCTTTCCTGACCAGATCTACCCAGGGACTTCAAATGAGTACCAAGGCCTTCCTTCATAGTGCAGAGAACATCTTTCTTGGGAGTATATTAAAAATACCAGGTGAGGTGGTTGATCTGAAGTGGTTGCTCAACGATCAGTCACCTGAGATAGTTACTCTGCCCAAGGAGGCAGATTCTCCCCATTTTTACTTTATTTTTCATAAACATACCTGCTCATAAAACTCAATCAATATGAATGAATACAGATTAAAATTGGGGTCACCATGCCCCAGCCCATTAATTCCAATGCCGATCCCCTCTAAGAGGTCAATACTTTCAGTATCTTCCAGACCTTTACGAAGAATTTGCATGTATAACACACACTCTCCAACATGGTTTAACATTTTTACATAAACAAGATTACATTTTACATATGAATATTGTTTTTGGCAGAGTCATTTACTGCCCACCTAATACCTACTCCCTCCCTCCAATTTCCCTGTGTAGCTGCAATTAATTAGGCAGAGCATGTGACTTTTTCTGGCCAAAGAGTGATAATGTATGCAAGAGCAGGTGTGAGCTTGCCTCGTGCAGGCTCTCCCTGTTGTGGTTGTGTGGGCCAGTATTGAGGTAGCAGAACAACAGGAAGGACTCAGACCGGATCCCTGAATCACCGCATGGAGGACAGTCAGCTTGGAGAGTGTTTTATTCCGCTAGGCTGCCGAAATGCAATATTCCAAAAATGGGCTGGCTTTTACAACGGTGATTTTTTGGCTTACAAGCTTACAGTTCCAAGGCTGAGAAAAATGTCCAAATCAAGGCATCATCAGGCAATGCTTTTTCCCTGAAGACCAGCTGCTGGCAATCCTGGACTCTTGTGCCGTACGGCAAGGCACGTGGTGGCGTCAGCTAGGCTCTCCCTTCTCTTCTGGGTTTCGGTGCTTTCAGCTTCTGGCTTCTGTGCTTTTTTCTCCTCTCTCTCTGAACTACATTCTCTTACAAAGGACTCCAGTAAGAGGATTAAGACCCACCCTGGGCCATGCCTTACTGAACTAACCTAATCAAAAGGTCCTTAACTGAAGTAACCTAATCAAAAGGTCCCACTCACAGTATGTTTACACCTGCAGGAATGAATTAACTTTAAGAACATAATTTCCTGGGGTCTATTCGGCTTCAAACCATCACAGTGACCAAACTTACATCAGACCTTTGTTGCATTAAAGCCACTGTTTTATGGCATATTTGTTATTACAGCATAACCTGACCTATCCCAATGAATATATTATGTGACTCTCTTTATGGACATATTCCCATGCCTCACTCTTTTCAATAGCTGTGTGATTTCCCATAATATGGATGCACTTTGCTTTATTTTACCCGTGCCCTTTAGGTAACTCTTAGATTATTTCCAGTTTTTCACTGTTAAAACAATGGTGTGCGAGCAATGCTGTAGGCTCCTTGCACATCCTTGTGCAACTTTATACCAGCATGCACAACTTCATATAGCATATCGGTTCCCAGCAGTGGGATGGCTTGGTCAGTGGGCATGTGCATTCAGCATTTTTATAGATATTACCAAATGGCCAGCAAAACAAACAAACAAACAAAAAAACACACAATACCCCTGTGTACTCCCATCAACAGTTTTCAAGTTTGTCTGCTTGCTTCACCCCTGTTAAAGAAGGATATTACTGATCTTTTAGCATTTTCATTGATGTCGTGGACAGAACATGGAGTCTCATTTAAATTTCTAGCTCATAAGATTTTGTAAGGTTGGAATTTTCAGCTATCCCAGAGATAGTCACAGAGATAGAGATGGGGCAGTGAGAGACACTGAGATGCACTGTCTCAGTTTGCCATGGCTGCTATGACACGATGGCTTGGCTTGTGCAATGGGAATTTATTGTTTCATGGTTTTGGAGGCTGGAAGTCCAAAATCAAGGGCTCGACAGGCCATGCTTTCTTCCAGAGCCTGTAGCATTGTGGTGCTGACTTGCCACAATCTTCGGGGCCCCTCGGCTTGCAGCTCTGCCTCCATCACATGGAGATCTGCTTCAGGCTCAGGCTCCTTCTGGCTGACTGCGTCTGAATTTTCTCTGCCTTATAAGGCCTTCAGTCATATGGATTAAGGCCCCCCACACCCCACCTTTGATTCAATCTGGCCTCATTTACATTAGCTCCCTGAAGATCCATTCATAAATGAGTCCACCCCTTAACTAATAATAGCATCTTCAAAAGTCCTATTTACAAATGGGGTGGCACCCACAGGGACGTGGATTAAGATTTGAGCATGCCTTTTGTGGGGCTTATGGTTCAATCCCCAACCCTCAGATATAAAGATAGAATCAGAGACTCCCGCATAGTAGAGCTGGAGAGAGCCAAACATACAGGGAGAAAGGAGAGAGAGACAGGAAGGCACCCAGCCTCCTCTACTCCCCAGATTCACGTACAGGCTCTCCGGTTGGTCTCAACTCAGATCCCAGAGTTGAACCCCCATCACCTCTGTGGCCGACAGCTGGGGGACCGGTCAGCGCCTGGGCTGGGGCTGAGCTGGGGAGGGCTGCTGGCTCAGTTCCCGCTGGCCTGAAGCCACGAGGCTGGTCCGTTCCTATCGTTCTTCATGCTTCTTCCCCATATCTTGGTGTTTTTGGCCCCAAACTTGCCTCCTCCCAGCCAGGGAGGAGATAACTCCACTTTGTCCAGGCCTCTGGGGCACTGTGAAGGACGTCAGGAAATAGCCAGAGCATGACATACCTCCCCACCCGACGCCGTCAGATCTCATTCTCCTTCAGTGTGGAGAAAGAGCGGGGCTGCCGAGGGAGGCTTGAGCATATGGAGTTGCTTCCTGTTTTCTCTTGAATCAATCCTTTTCCCTGAAAGAGCTAGTCGGGGCTCTGAAGCCCTGTCTTCTGGGCGATGCATGTTTTGCATGTCTACACAGGCCCATGCATTTGTGTAAATGCACTTGGGGGGTTCCTTACTCAATGCGCCGATTGACAGACCTCGGAGAACCCTGGAGGTGGACTCTTCTCCTTAGACCTGCCCCTTACACTTACAACCTCCCAAGGAAAGAAGGGTGTCAGTCTAGATGCCTCTTCTTCCAGGAAGCCTTCCCAGATGCCCCAGGGACATTGTTTGTCTCATTCACGTCTGCACCTACCACTTTGAGCACAGGACCCAGCACGTAGTAAGAACAAACAAATGAATCAGCTCTAATGACCTTATTATAGAATTGAGAACACCTATGGTCTGGAAAGGACAAGGGACTTGCCCAAGGTCACACAGTGAGTCAGCGGTTGAGTGGAAAAGCAAAACCTGGTGTTTCCTGACTCCTAGTGCAAAGTTTATCTTGGGTCATTAGACAAGATGCTCAAAGGAACTGACAACTTCTGAGCATTGAACTTTTATTTTTTGCATCTCTGGAACAACTGATGAAGAAGGAATCATTATTTCCCCCAGATTGCAGACAGAGAAATTGAGGCTGGGGGAGGTTAGAGCTAGCTCAGTGTCATTCAGTGGAAGAGGCAGGATTTGAGTCTCAAGGGTCAAGCCTGGCTCTTTTTCTCAGCAGCGCCCAGACGTCTCCTAGCCTTGACAAGGAGCTTGGAGTAGGACTGTCTCACTAGGCTACATTAGAGGGAGATCGGTGACATTCACCCGAGTCAGGCTTAAAATCTACTCTTTGGGGCACTTAACCATTAAAGCTGAGCCCGCTTTCTCCCTGAGCTCATAGTGTCCTTGTGTTGGCCTTGGGACTTGGGTGGAGCAGCCAGGCTTTTGGAGATGGGCAGTAGAAAGCCCTTTCTGTCTTGCTAACAACTGCAATTTCAGGCTGAGCCTTGGTGGAGCCAACGTGGCCTGTTGTCAGAAAAGAGGGAAATGTGGAGAGGTTGCCACAGTCACTGGAGTGGCTTGGGGGTGTGGGGGGGTCACCCATTGCAGCTGTGAGGAGCCCAAGCCACATGGAGAAACCTCGTGTCCGTGCTTCGTTAACAGCCCCCATTGCACGTCAGCCGCCAGCCATGTGAGTGCGCCATCTTGGCCACCCAGCCCGTGGAACCTGCAGATGGGGTAGCCACAGCCACCGTCTGGCCACAATCGCATGAGCTATCTTGAGCGAGGACACCCGGCTGAGCCCAGCCAGCCCACGCGACAGGAGCAAGCATAGTAAATTATTGCATTAAGCTCCTCAGTTTGGGGGTGACTTGTTACACTGCAATAGATAGCCAGAACCAGAGGGCTATTTTGGGGTGGTTGGACTGTGAATCAAAGGGCAAGCACCCCTGAGAAGCGAGCCCCCCCTGGGAACTGGGCTGGAAGCCTTTGGAACCCAAGACTTCATCTTCACTTCTCTTGGGTTGCTTGGTGACCTCTGCAAACCTCGGTTACGTCCATCCGTAAACAGGAGTAAAATCCCCGAGGATGAGTTGAGGCCAGAATGCAATAGGCCCAGCTGCTCCGCAACATCAACTGAAGTTCCTCTGGGAGCATGCAGCTTTGTGCCCCATCCTGCTCTCCTCAGAGAGACTCTACGATGGCCGCCCCAGCCTCTGCATCCATCCTTTCCCCTTAGACCTGCTCACTGCACATTTCCCTAGGAGACATCTCATTGGTCCAGCTCATCCTTCCTGGCCAGACCCCATAAGCCACCAGCCAACCAATGGGCAGCTCACCCGAGGGTATATGTCCATCATTTTGCCCAATCAGTGTGGTCCATTGCTTTTCCCGCGCAATTCACTTGGCCCCAAGGAAGGCTTCTTCGGGTCGGGGGTGGGGGGGAAGCCGCTGATGGATGGGGATCCTCCCAGAAGCAAGCGAGGGAGGGTCTGGCTCCTTGAAACAAGCCTGGCACAGCCAGTGAGGAGCAGAGGCTCAGACCCTGCTCTGTCTTCCATCATCTGGGTGAGTCCCTTGAATGAAGCTCTGTCTTGTCATTTGCAAGGATAAAAGGGTAAAAGGATAGCGCCGGTTTCCCACCAGCCACCTAATTCAAGCAGGGCTCTCGGCACAGGACCTGGCCCCAAGTAGCTTTGCCACACGTGTGAATTCCAGTTGTCTCCTGAGTCCAGAGCTCGAGGGGTTGGACCTCCTCCTCTCAGTCCTTTGCCGAAGACAACTTGCTGGTCGCTGAGGACGGTTAGAGGACCGAGAGGGTTCAGCTAATTTTAAGCCCCTGGGAGCCACTGGTTTATTTTGGTCTCTGAACTGTTGCTCAGCACCTGTTGGCATCTTGGAATGAAAAGGCCTTCTAATTTTAAGCCGCAGGAGGGGCAGGTCTAATTTTAGATGGCTCCTGTGCCGGGGGCGCCCGCGGGGATGCAGGTTCTGTCGTTGGGAGCGCCTGGGGTGAGGCAGGCGCCTTCCAGAACAGATCTGGGTGGCGCTGCATTCCAGAGGCCGCACAGCTTGTACCCACACAGCACCAGCTCCCACGTCTTCAGAACTTCTAAATTGGCAGATCTGGTACCAAGCGCTTTCTCGTGTATTGTCAGATTCGCTTTTACTTTGAAGTTTCGGGCAGCTAACACCTATTGTGTGCTTACCATGGGGCTAGGCACTAGGGATGCAGAAATGCATATGACACAGCCCCCGCCTGCAGAGAAGCATGTCTACACCGCCAGTCAAAAACAGTTAAGGATCAGCATGATCAGAGACCAGCACAAAGCCTGGTGCCCAGCTGCCTTCGAAGACACACCTGGCAAGTAAAATGAAAGCACTGCTCTTGATAGAGATGAGATAAAGTTGCTGCAGGAAGGAAAAATCCAATTCTCCTTGGGGGATTTGGAGAAGGTTTCACAGAGGAAATTATATGCTGAGCTGGGTCTTGAAGAATACAAAGCATTTCTCCAGGTGGAGAAGGCAAGAGGGTGGGACCTGTGTGGATTTCCCACCTGCATCCCCCTCGGCAGGAAACCTTTCTCTGTGTGTCAGCCTCCATTCCAATGCCAACTTCAAGTACTCTTTGTCTCAGGGCTTGTCTGGCCTCCAGAGCTTGCTCTGCCCTTGAGAGGGGCAGATGGTAAGAGGCTGGAAATGAATGCTTCCAGAGAGGCTGCACCGATAATAGAGAATTGGGGTATAAATACCCCAACCTCTTTGTCCCTCAGGCGGGAGAACTCGGAGGTATGTGATCAGCACAGTCTCCCAATGTTCCCCGCTGGGATTGAACCCCAGTTGCCCACCAGTGGTAACTGGCTTGATAAACCATCCTTTATAGCCCCCTTCTTCTCTGTCTCATTCTTCCACTTCCCAGCAAGGGCTTCCTGCACACGCCAAGCCAAGTCCTCATCTCAGGGAATCCAAACAAGACAGTGGAATACTTAGTTAATATTTTCCTTTCAAGAAGAGTAGAGGGAAGTGTGGGTCACCAACATGCCGCATTCCTGAAATGCAACGAGGGACCCAATATCCACGGTGAGGGCTGGCATCTGGCATCCTTGGCCACACCCAGTCTGGTCTGGTTTGGACTAGCCCAATGGTGGAACATCATGATTCTCATTTTGCAGATAAGATTCTGACGCTCAGAGGAGTGGAGAGACTTGCTCAGAAGCAGAGTCAGCGGGCTGAGGAGTGCGGACCGGAGGCCAAGGGGCATGGTTCCAGGCCTGGCATATTTCCACGTCGACACGCCTTGATGAATAGCTTTCAGGACTCCGTGACTCAGTTTCTCTGAGTGTCACTGCGTGGTGCTATAGAGTAGGGTGCAAGGTCCGAATGCCCTGTGGCCACAAGCCATCTCCTTCTGTCAGGGTGGTTGCCAGGCAATCATCCCCTGGCACGAATTGGGGGACAGCTGGGAAGGTGTGGGGGAGCCCATGCCAACAGCCCATTCCCACCAGATGAAAGTGCTTGAAGAGGTCCAGAGGAAGGGGGAGCTTCCATGAGTAGCAGGTTGGGAGTTTCCCAAGTGGAGAGTGTGTTGGGCATGTGATGTGGCTTTTGGGGGCATCATCCTTCTCCCCTGCAGCTGGCGTGGTACAGAGGGAACTCACCCTCACTTCTGGGGGGGCGCTGATTGGTTTAAGCCAATCGGCATTTCCCACCCCACCCCCAAAGTAATTGGTTCAGGAGAAGACCCATGGAGAGCCCATCAAGAGCCAATGAGATGCAAGGAGGCCTTTTGCTGGGGTTTCCAGAAAACAGACACTTCTTTCTCCTGAGAGTAAGAGAGTAAGAGATAAATATATAAAGGCTGAGATGGATGTGACCAATTTGTAGCTGCTGGGTGCCTCAGAGGGGAGTGTGAGAGAAACAAGCACCACAGAAAGAATGGAGAGACAGAGAAACTGGGGCCTGAGGAGATTGTTGAGTTGCTGGATCAAGCCTTTCCTGAATGCCGCTATCCCTGGTTATTTCAATACATAAATTATTTAATTTCTTTCTGGAGGGGTGCTGAGATTATTATTATTGAGGTATAATTTACTTACAGTAAAATTTACATTTTCTAGTGAATAGTTCTATGAGTTTTGACAAACACATACAATTATGTAAGCCCCCCATTACCTCATATGCCCCTCTTCTCCTTTTTTTCCTGATTTAAGCCCATTTGAATTTTTCTATACTATAACGTACACAGAAAGAGTCCTAACTGATAAAATGGGGCATGGCAATCCAAAGGACTGAGTTCCCAGATCAGCCCTACCTGCTTTCCTCCCTCTCCCTCCTCTGCCTTCCTCTCCCCTCCCTTCTTCCCCTTCACACCCTGCAGATGTTAGTAAATTCTCACCATGCACCAGGCACTGTGCTGGCCACCAGCCCTCATTCCCACTCCTCCTTCCACTGGTCAAGTTGGGTGTCCACATTTGGGTGTGTCAGGTCCCTCTCATCCCCCATGCAGGGGTCTTCTGGAAGAACTGAGGTCTTTCCCAAACCTGGGAATGGGGAGTGGAAGCAGATCAACAGCATGGATCATTTAGATCTTGCCGTTGGTGAAAGGCTGGTATAGTGCAGCCACTTCCTCCACTGGGCAATGAGGGAGCTGACCTTTCCGGGCTCAATAAAGCAATCGCCAACCACTGGGGACCACAAACCAAGACGTAGATGCCATTTCCAGTGGGAGACAGCAGGGGCAAGGAGAAGAGAGAGGGGCTTGGGGTTTGGAAGCCCTGGGTTCTGATTCTGGCCCCACTGAGTGGCTTGGGATGGTCATTCCTCAGCACTTCAGTGCTTAGTAGGCACCAGCTGTGTACCTGGCCCTCTGTCGAGTTGTTGTCACCCTACAAAAGGATGCAGAGTGTCAGGGCTGTAGGAGACAGGCAGGATCATTTTGTCCAACTCTCTGGCTGTACAGAGGGGGAAACTGAGACCACAAAAAAGGGTCACCTCCTTAAGGTTTCCCAGTGGGCTGATTCTTCAACAATGACCTGTGCACAGCACTTGACAGTTTGCGAAGCCCTTTCTGACCCACTCTGAACTTGCTCTTGCCCAATCCTGAGATTAGGTCTGGAAGAGGACATTTCTTAAACCTAGTCATCTGGCAAAGATCCAATTCCAACAGAAGGCTGCCCGGCTTTGACCAGCATCCCTCAGGGGATGGGGTCTCCCTCCTCCCACAGCACAGGGCATGCCCTGGCTGCCTTCTCCTTTCTGGCCTTGCAGAGCCTGGTACCCTAGGGATGCTGATTCATTAGATCAGGATGGGGCCCAAGAATTTGCATCTCTAACCAGCTCCAGGGTGATGCAAGCTACTGGTCCAGGGACCACACTTTGAGAAGCACTGGGCTCCCTCTGAGCAGTGACATTGCTTGATTTCCGTAATAAGTTGCTGGGCCCCACAATCCATGAGCCACTTCTCCAGGTGGGCCCCGACAAAGAAGGTGACCAGTTTTCAGGGGGGCTGGCACGCCCAGAATAGGGGCTCGGGGAGTCCAACCGTGGGCTCTGCAGAAACAGAGTTGGCTCTCAGCAAATTCAAAAGGCAGCACAAGCTAGAAGAGGACATGGAGCTGCGGGGATCAATATTCCCATGAAGGATCAGAGAGCAGAGCTGGCAGGGAGGTGGCAGTGGGCACAGGGTTGACAGTTCTTGGGAAGCCCCCCTCCCCTTCTGCCAGGCTGCCCTGATATATCGGCTTTCCCCCGGGAGCCTCCCAACTTGCCTTTGGTAAACAAAGCCTTTATTTCCCTGACCGGTAGGGAAAAGTTTCAGACCTTTATAATTAAGTGTCCCGGTGAAGGGCAGCTGCCGAATTCTGGTGCTGGGTGCCTGTCAGGCGGGTGACGGATGGCAACAACACATCATCACAGCGGCAGGCCGGCTGTGAGCTATGGGGGTCGTATATCACGGCACGCTGGTCCGGGCTCCACTGTACAAGATGGAAGCCACAGTTGGCAGAGAGCTTGGGCTCCAGCTGGGGCTGGGGGTGAAGAGGGGCCTGGGCCAGCCGGGGTGGGGTGGGAGGACCCCCCATCACCTCTCATGGTGCAGATGAAGAAACCAGGGGCTAGAGTGGGCTGGGGTGAGTCCCCCCCTTCCTATTGTCTCCCATCCCCAAAACTCTTTCCCATTCACCCATTGCTCCAGCAGAAATTTGGCAGGCAATCTTGATTCTTCCTTTTAGCAGTTATGTTAATTTTGCTCCTTAAACATCTCTGGAATCCATCTACTTCTCTCTGTCTCATGGTTGCCTTCCTTGTCCAAGCCAGCACATCTTCTTCTCTCTTGCTGGACCTTCCCAGCATTGGTGGAATATAATTCCCCACCCCTGGAGGGGGCCACATGATTTGCTTTGGTCAATAGAAAGAAGCAGAAGTTGCAGAGTGTCAGTACTGAGTCTGGGCCTCAAGAGGCCTTGCAACCCCAGGCAAGCCTTGTCCCAGGCAAGCCTAGCATAGAGACCCCCAACTGACCCCTAGAAGTGTGAGCTATAATAATAGATGATTGCCCTTATACATCACCAAGTTTTGGGGTTGTTTGTTATGCAGCAATAGCTAACTGATACACACAGACCATAAACCACTGCATGATCTGGGCCCTTCCCACCTCTCCAGTCTCATCTCATGCCATTCTCCTCTGCAATTTTTGCTCTTTCCTGCCTTTGCCCAGAAATGCCCTCTCTCTGGAAAGCTTTCCCATGGCTAGTTTCTGAATTCAAACGCTATCTCCTTAGAGAGGCCTTCCTTGATCACCCATCAAAAGTAGGTTCCTCCTTCCATTCTTGATTACAGTCTCTTGTTTATGTCTTTTCTGAAACAAACAATAAATACAACAATTTGAATTATTTTATGTATTTTTCCACCTCCACCCCCCACCTTTGTTTTTCCTCTCCATCTCCTTCTCTATACTGCATGCCCCACGATGACAGGGTTCAGGTCTCGTGGTCTCTCTTATTCACAGCTGTGTCCCCAGCCCTGACCTCAGTGCCTCGTCACAGTAAGTGTCCAGGCAATATGTGTGGTCTTTGTAGTTTCCCATCAGCCCCTGCTTGGGGCTGACCAGGCCTTCACATGTACATTAATTCCAGGTGGTGGGAAGGCTGGAGTTGCTGGTGGGAGCAAACTTAGACAAAGGTGCCATTCAGGGTGAGCTCCATGATGGCGTCCCTGGTGCTCAGCATTGCCTGGTCCGGCACAGAACGTCTGTGACTATCATTGAATCTGCAGATGAAAGAGGACATTTCCTAACTTAGGGCTTGGATGAAACTTCCTCCTCAATGGTGAGCCCATTGCCGTCATCTGAAGGGTTGTGTCCCAGTGTGGTTCTGTGGGGCTCTAATATCCTCCTGGGCTTCAGAGTTCATCAGGTTTCTTTCTGTAGGCCTTGTCAGAGCCTTTACTATGCTAATCCCCACAGGAGATTAAGAAGGCCTTGTGGCTCCAGCAGTATTGACCAGAGGGCCCTTATATCAGGACCCATTGTGTGGGTCCAGGACAAATTGGCCTGGAATAGGGTTACAAACTACTGACTCACAGGACAAATCTGGTCCTGAGATGTTTTTCTTTAGGCTCTCATAGTGTTTTAAAAGTCAGTAACTATTATATAAAATAAAATAAAAAGAAATAAAATAAAATAAAATAAAAATAAATAAAATAAAAACATGAAATTTCCAGCTTTCCTTAAAGAAATAAGAAGAAATGGCACTCTGGGTTCACATTCCTGCATGGAAACAACCAGCTAGAGCTGAGTGGCCCCCTACAGGTGGGATCTGGGCTGCAGCTTGCCACAGTCTCCACCACTCCCTATAGTATCTCACTCTGCCCTTTTTATGCTTTTACCTTCCCTGCCTGGCTCTGTACCTTCTGAGTTTGCAATCCCTGACCCAGTATGTCCTCTGCAGCCCCAGTGAGCTGGGCTTTGCCCTGGAAGTGACTATAGATGTCGGAATCTCCTTATGGTTTGCACATTTCCTAGGGAAAGGAGGGAGTTTCAGGAAAGGATCTCTGATCTTGTCTGGGGCTAGGAGGTGGCTCCAATGACAGCCCCACCCTGGGCAGGACAAAGGGAACGAGAGATAAAAGGGACAGCTCGGATTTCTTTTCAGAGGTTTCTGGGCTGCAGGCGGTGGGGCCTGAGACCAGCTCACATGTCCCCAGTAGCTATTTGTTTTGCCTCCTTCTTGCCTGAGAGGTCAGAACAGGGGGTGGGGGGCACTCACGGTCCAGCTGCGGGGGGGTGTCCTGGGGAGATTGGGGGTTGCAGCTGCTGACCCAGGGCTGCTATCTCCAGCCTGGGTGGGGGATCTGGGACTGGCATGACCCTGGGCACAAGGGTCTGGGTTCAATTCCAGATTTGGCTTGGC
Source organism: Cabassous unicinctus (assembly GCA_029593785.1). Lineage (NCBI taxonomy): Eukaryota > Metazoa > Chordata > Mammalia > Cingulata > Chlamyphoridae > Cabassous > Cabassous unicinctus. Next base: position 10,190 of record JAQZBX010034577.1, on the reverse strand, counting down.
CAGACACTCTAACTGGAACAAGAATATTATTATTGCGTTTTTTTTTTTAGTCACATGGCCCGAGCTGTAATTTTGAGTCCCCAGTGGACATTGGGCTAAGGCTTTTTTGCATGCGCTAGACCCCTGGCCCCTAAAGTGTGATTCCCCTGATCAGCAGCAGTAGCACCACTTGAGAGCTTCTTAAAAATGCAAATTCTGAAATGAAAACTCTTGGGGTGGGGCCCAGTGGTCTGTGTTCTGATGACCCCCGTGGGTGGCTCTGGTGCTTCTTCAAATTTGAGGGCCTCTGGTCTAGTTCATTTCATTCTCACAACACCCTGTAAGGCAGGCCCTGCATCTACCTTGATTTTACAGATGAGAAAACTGAGGCTCAGAAGGAGGAAGCACTTTGCTGTGAGAACTCGAACCCAGCCTGGTCTCAATCTAGAGTCTCAGTTTTGGCCACAGTAATATAATAAGTGTGTCTGTTGGCAAAGCACCTTCTGGTTTCCAGTCCCAGGATGCTTCATCTTGAGCATGAAGATGGCGGTAAAATGTGGAAAGGACAATCTCATCTCACAGAAGAGGAAACCGAGGGTCAGAGAGGTGGACGGAGCTGCTCAGTGGTGCCAGGATGAGAACCCAGGTCTCCTATGCCCCATCCAGAACTTCTCGGATGGAAAATTTTATAGGAGGGAAATTCATCGAGGGCTTACTGTGAGCCAGGCATAGTCCACCTTGTCTACACCCCATCAATTGTACCCATTTTACAGATGAGGAAACTGAGGCAAGGTAAGCTGGCTTCCCTGAGGTCTCACAGGTGGCAAAGAGCGGACCTCAGGAAGATCTGACTCCAAGTCTGCTGCTGAGGAGGGGGCTATGTCCGTCACCCCCAGGGAAGGTGACCCCCCCCCACCTCCCCTTCCACTCAGACATCCACGGGGTGCCTCAGATATGCTCCAACCACCTAATGGGTCAAATTCTTCAAGAACCAGTTCATATGTCCTTTCTGCTGTGCAGCCCTCCACGAGTCTCCCCAAAGCTGTTATTTTTTCCCAGGAAAAGCTTCTAAATGGGATCAGGCCTCATACTCTCCCAGAAACCTTCACCGAAGCCCCTCCTCCCATGGGCTGGGGCGAGGGAAGGACAGTCCTCCAATGCTCCTGAGTCACTCTTGGCTTCACAGCCCGGCCAAAACACGTTTGTCCTGCCCCCTCTACCCCCCACCTGGCGGCCTCTGTGCCCGACACCCCAGAGGCAGGAGCCCCCCGCAGCAGGCCCCACTCCCTGCTGTGTCCGGCCAGGCTGGGGGCGGCTCTGTGAATGCCCGCCCTTGTCTGAGCTGCCCGCTGCCCCTCACCCCCTGCGCCGTGCGGTCATGTCCTGTGTGGGGCTTAGGTAATGGGGCGGTGGGTGGCGGAGCGGGGACCCTGGCGGGGCTGGCCTGGCCCGGCTGCAGGATGAGCCGACTTTTCCAGGCCCTGCTGAGCCTTGTCGAGTCCTCCCACCCTCTGTCTGGCCTGGCTGCCAATGCAAACATGGGGGCTCTTCCCTCTGGGGCTCTGGCTGTCAAAACGGGGTCAGAACACAGCACACAGGGCTCCCTTTTACCTAGGCGCGGGGAGTTAACTCCTTCGTGCCCTGCTCTGGCTTCGGGTCTGGGAATCCACAGAAGGGCCGGTGAGGAGGGTGACTCGGTTTCCCCCAGAGCTCCAAAAGGCTTCTGGGACCCTGGTGAGGTTATAGTGAAAAGACTGGGCTTTGCATTTCACAAGACACAGGGAACAAACGGGAAAACAGACGGAGGAAAGAGAAGGTGTTCTATCTCCCCCGCTGGCCTGAGCATTGGGTGTGGAAGCCAGAATTCTGGACGTGTAGAGAACCTCAGATCCCCATGGTCATTCTGCCAGTGGGGAAACTGAGGCCCAGAGAAGAAACGGGACTTACCTGAGGTCCCATTGCTGGTTGGCTGCAGGGCTGAGATGATGATGATGATGAGATCCAAGAGTTCTCATGCTTGCCCCGTGCCCTGCAGGCCCTGCTCTAAGTGCTTTATGTTCATTGACTCATGAGGGGTTTACTAGTTTCCCTTTTGGCAGATGGGGAAACTGAGGCACAGAGGTGTTAAGCCACTTGCCAAAAGTCGCACAGCTACTCGACAGTGGATCCAGGATTCAGACCCCATAGCCTGGCCCCCGAGTCTGGGCTTCCATCTCCTGCCCAATGCTCTTCCCAGCTAGTCCAGGCTCTCTCTGACCTGCGTCCTCATCTGGCAAGTGAGATCAGAGTCCTTGCTCTCCCTGCTTGCCAGGTTGCTGGGGAAAGCCAGGGAGCTCTCACAGAAGGAAAGCAGCTTGCAAACGTGAAGGGCTGTGGACCTGGCTAGGGTGGGCTTTGCCTCTCATTTGTGTGTTCAGGTGAAGGTGTTTCTAGGCATTAGCTTCACACTCCCTCTGGTGCTTCCTGCCAGTGAGTGAGCTGCCACCATTAGAAGCTCCTGGGGGTCTTTCAACAGCATTGACCCCTGGGACCACCTTGAGTGTGGACTACTATACAGCCCCCTTGTGTGGTGTGGCAAATGGGATAAGCACCCTAACAGGGGCCCAGAAAGTGCCAAGTGCCAGTGGAGGCTTGGAGAGGAAGGAGTGGTAAGGACAGCAGGGAAGCTGGGAGGCACCAACTCCTGGCCAGAGAAGCTTTTGAGATGGGATGGAGAAGGCGCAGGTAGGAACTGACGGGGTCGGGTTGTTCCAGCTGGCAGGTGGATTGGCTGGATCAGGAATACAGGTGTGTTGGAGATTGAGGGCAGTGGGTTTAAGGACCCCGATGGGGCAGCTGGAGGCATGGGCTTCCCCTCTAAGCACTGGGAAGCCAATGATGACTAGTAAACAGCCTGTGGGACATGTAGACCAGCCCTATAGGCTTACAGCATGCCTGGGGTTGCTGCTGCGGAATGTTCAGGAAGGAAGCACAGGCCTGAGGTTATCTAACCACAGGGCCTTTTCATCACTTCCAGTCTTGAGAATTTTGCTGGTGGAAATAAGATCATTCGTTCATCCCGTGGGGCTTCAAGTCCCGTGAGGGGCTGCGCTCTAGACTCGAGCCCACGAGACTCAGTTCCTGGCTGTTTGCCGGCAGAGGAGAGTTGGATGTGAGGATAGGAGAGGGTGTGGACACAGGTGTCTCCCAAAGCCAGGGAAAGAAAGAGGAGAGAAGCTCACATTGGCTCTTGCCTGGCCCAGTGCTACCTCGTGAGGCTGGTACCATCAGTAGACCCATGGGACCAATGAGCCCACAGAGGAAGGCTGGCCTCCATCTCGGTATGTACGAGAACCTGGGTCTGTATGGCCACCGATGTGTGAGGCCCATCACGGCCCTCACTTGTTAAACCAGAAGCTACCAATGCCCGCCTTCAGGTAATAAAGGGCAGCACCAGAAACCCCAGCACATAGTGGGTGTTTTTCAAAGTCACCCCCCAATACACACCCATCCCCAAAGGCCTGCCCTGATTTCCTTTCCCTCTGTACATCCAGGAGTTGGTTACGGGGATTTTCTGCCTGTTTAGGACGAGGGGCTGAAGCTGACCCCACAGCTGTGCTCACGAATTTCCTTTGCATAACGGGTTGTCACCTTCTGTGAAATTTCCCACACTTTCCGTTAGCCCCAGCCGAGGCAGAGACACATTGGTTGTGAGGTTTTGCCTTTTGCAGGGAGGAAGGCAAGCTTTCTTTCCCCATCTCTTAAGGCAGCGCTTTCTGTAGCTCTTTAGGGAAACCTCAGTCCCCATCCCTTTAAAGGGATGGGGAGAGGCATTTGGGCAAAGTGGCCCCAAGAGAAGGTGAGTCGGGCAAGCTGCTGGCTGGGGCATTAGGCTGGACCAGGAGTGTAACCCCTGACCTACTGGGAATCCTCTGAGCTTCAGCGTCCCCTAGAAGGGGATTTCAGCAAGATGCTCTCCAAGTTTCTTTCTGTTTAGCCATTTCCAGATCACATTAGGTCTCATCTCGCTCTCCCAGTGCCCATTCCCAGACACTCAGGTCACTGCCCCCACCAGCCTCCCTGCTGACCCTCTAACCCAGCTCCACCTTCAGTTTCAACAAAGGCCACAGAGCATCTTGCATCTCAGAGCACCACACAGGGTCGCTTCACCCTTCTTCTGTCAATCCCAACCCCCGGAGGCTGGGACTAGTGTTCCCATCGTGGCCGAGGAAACCGAGGCTCAGAGAGGTGAAGACGGCTACCCAAGGTTACCCAGCCCATGACAGCCTAGCCAAAGTTCCCACCAGGACCCCCACACCCATGCCTGTTCCAGTATTGAAAAATTTCTGGGTTTCCCCATAGCTCTTCACTTGCCCCCCCAGTTTTCAATTTTGGGGCAAAAACCAACCGAATGAACCAAAAGAGTGAAAAAAAAAAAATCTTGGCTACACTGCCCTGCTCGATTCCTTCTAGAAGATCCAGGAATTCTTTCTTGGCACATCTGCGGGAGGTGGGGGCCCAGCAAGGGAGAGGGGTTCCCCCTCGGACTCTTTGTGGCCAACTGGGGGAGCCTTTCTGAGGCCCCCGTGCCCCTGCCCCAGCCCCCGCCCCTTCCCCAGGTCTCCTCTCAAGGCCGAGGGGGGCCTGGGTGCCTGTCAATGCTTCTTAGCAATCGGAATGTGCCCTCTGACCCTGCTTCGCCTCCCCGTGAGTTTCAGAGAGGGTTCTTTTTTCGAAGCCCCTGACCCTCCGCCTTTGGGAAACAAATGGAGCTTGATTCTGTCTGCGTGTGGCTTGAAAGGCTGCTGTTTGGGGCGGGGTGGGGGACTTTTTTTTTTTTTAAGTCTTCAGAACCCCTGCAATGCTTGAAGGACTTTTATTTTCAGCTGGGAGGAACCAACTGGTGCAAGGAATGCCCTGTCTGTGAAGACGGAAACGGATCCCAGTCCAACTGGGGAAAAAGAGGCGCTGGGCTAAGCGGCCAACCTGATAGCCCCAGATTGGGTTTCTCGCAGACTTTTCATTATATTCCGAGTGGTTGCAAGAGGGGCTCTCTTGGGGCTTGGAGGTCCCTGGTGACTTCGAAGGTCAGGGGCTAAATTCTCTAGAACATGCATAAGCCCTGGAAGGGGCTTTTGAGCTGGAGAGGAAGGAACTTGAGTTGCCTGAAAGCCATTTGGAGCACAAAGCTAAAGGAGCAAACACCTCCTGGCCTGTCCTCTTCTCAACCAGAGGAGAAGCTCCTCCTGGGCAAGGAAGGAGAATTAGCATCCCTGGCCTTACCATTAAAGCCCCGTCCTGAGTCCCACACTCTCAAGATACTGTTTCTCGAGGGCTCTGCTGGCTAATTGAGTAAGGGGCAATCAAGGGACCTCTGTCTTTATCCCTGTCCTGCCACTGTGTGACCTCAGCAAAGCAGTCCCCCTCTGAGTGTCATTCTCCTCATTTCTGAAGCCAGGAGCTGATGGCCTTTGCTCTAGATCAGGGCTTGGTAAGCTTTCACCAAGGGCCAGAGAGTAAATCTTTGAGGTTTTGCAGGTCATACGGTTTCTATTGCAACTACTCTACTCTGCTGTTGTAACAGGAAAGCAGCCACAGACAGAAAGTAACTGAACAGGAGTGGGTGTGTCCCAATAAAACTTTATTTGCGGCTACGCATGGCGGGCCGGATTTGTCCTGTCGTGGGCCATATTTTGCCGGTCCCTGGTGTTGATTCCGTGGCAAAGTTCCTGAGGTTGCCACATTGTGAATCCAAACTTGTGAGTGTGGTTGGGTCAAAGATGGCAACAGTTAAGGTGAAGGTGCTGCCACCACGCTGGCCCCTTCTTGTCACTCAGTTCTCAGCTTGAGGCTTGCCCTGGGCACCACAACAAAAATGCCCCCAATCCCACTGCCCCAGCCACTCCCATCTCCCTGTTTTATTTCCTTCATCACACTTAAGTTCCATCTCTCGTGCTCTCTTGTAAACTCCTCTATTACCCTCCTGAGCCCCTTCTGGGGTGCCCATGCTCATCACAGGCTAGAACTGCATCAGAGGTGACAACAAACCGGGTTTTTTATTAAAACACACAAACAACCTGCCTCTTACAGAGCCCTTAGCGAATGCTGGGCCTCTTTTAGAGCTCATGGTCACTCATGCATGTCTCCTAGTGGTCTATCGAGGAAGGTCCAGTAGTGGTCCCATTCCCCAGATGAGAAAACCGAGGCTCAGAGAGGGAGACAAGTGACCTGACTATCGCCACACAGTAAGTGAGGAGCAGAGCTGGGGCGAGCCTGGTTGCAGGGACCCCCCACGTGGGCCTCACCCTCTCTGCCGCCTCATTGCTGTCCCTGCTGTGGGGCTGCTCCAGTGCAGAGAAAGTGGGAATTTGGGGGGATTTGGGGGAGGGGCTGGCTTGCCTCCTCCCTTCCCATGAACTGCCCACCCCCTCTACTAGCTCTTCTCACCAGCCTTCCTGTTTTCTCTGCCTCCTCCCTCCAAAGCCAACTCAAGATTCCCCAGTTTCTCTGACAGCCCCGTGTTCCCATTTTTTCATGGCAAAAGCTGAACTCTAGATAGTGTCCACTTATTGCTTCAAAGGGGTGCTTGTTTGAGGGGGAAGGGCACACCCATTTCTCTTCCACCTCCTGGCCCTCTGCAGTGGGGCTCAGATGTTTGTGGTTTCCAGGGCGCCCCAGAAACCAGGCCCAGGAGAGCCCGTTTGCCGCGATCGGGCCACGCTGGCATTGGGGTTCTCTGCAGTGAGGCTTCATTTCCTCTGAACCAGCCCTGCTGCTTGAGTGACCGCAAGGTGATGACATGACGGCTGTCTGACTCGGTGACCGCTATCCACCAAGTGACCGCTCCCCCCTGACTGACCACCACCTGGCTGAATAGCCCCTCCCTGGCTGAGTGACTGCTCATGGATCCTTTCCCTCGTCTGTGAAATGGGGACAAGCATAGAGCACAGAGCATCAGAGCGTTGATGTCAGGAAGTGACGGCAGCCAGCACAGTGCCCAGTGCCTCGTTGGCACTCGATAAATAAAGGTGCCAAGGGGCTTGGAAAGCAGAGGCCGGGTCGGGCAGACCTGTGGGCCTGGGTGCGAGATGCGCTTTCCTCTCAGAATGGGGGAGGTCTCTGGGGGGGAGTGAAGCAGGATGACATCACAGTCTCCCCCCATCTCCAGCATGATACAGGCTGGCCCCCCAATAGCTATGTTCCATTCTAACCTCTAGAACCTGGCTGAGACCTTATTGGGAAAAAGGGATTTTGCAGGTATAATTAAGTTAAGGCTCTCGAGCCGAGATCATCGTGGATTATCTGGGTGGGCCCCAAATCCAATGACAAGTGTCCTTAGAAGAGATGCACGGAGGAGAGATCCAGGGAGAAAAGGGAGGCAGAGATTGGAGTGCCGCAGCCACAAGCCAAGGAATACAAGGAAACAGTTTCCCCAGAGCCTTTGGAGGGAACACGGCCCCGAGGACATCTTGATCTCAGACTTCTGGCCTCCAGAATAAGATTTCTGTTGTTTTAAGGCACGTGATTTGTGGAAATTGGTTACGGCAACCTGAGAAACACTAATTCAGGGCCCCGCCCAGCGGGAGTGGTCATCCAGGCTGCCCCTGTGTTGGTCAAGCCTCTGGGGAGCCAAAGACATCCCTACACTGCTGAAGAGTAGAAGCTGAGCAAGAGGGTCTCCCAGAGTTTCTGAGTCCAAACTGCAGCCCAGGGAGGGGTATGTTCAGCCAGGCACCCAGCCTAGAGGGGGCAGATCAGTGAGTAGGACCTGGGGCTCCGGGCACCCCAGCCAGGGCTAACCCCACATAGCATTGCTGCAATTTACAACCTCCTGCAGGGGGGCACTGTGTGGTTGTTGGCACATTTCTTTATTTGGATGCCTCTGCCCTTGATCTCCGTCCAGATGGAGCGGGAGGGTCCCCTCAGTGCCAAAGCCACCCCTACCTGCCTGTCCCAGACCCCAAAGCAGGGTCTCCTGTCCCCCCACAGTGGGTGGCACCTTCACATCCCAGAAGCTGACACCAGGCACCGAGTTTGAGTCCCAGCCTGGTCGGAATGGTTTTGCTCGAGGGTTTCATTTGGCGACAGTGGCTGCGAGCAAAGGTCTGCGGGGATGGGGCTCATAGTGGTGTCAAAAAGCTGAAATCCAAACTTGACCATTTTGCTTGTGTGACCTTGGGGGCTGTGCCTCAGTTTCCTCATCTGTACAAAGGGGATGTAGTGAGAAGTGGGAGTAATATCTGTAAAGCTGTCTGCAAGAGGCCTGGCCCGGTGCTAAGTCCTAATCAGCAGAAGCATGGTCACTACTGCTACTGTTATAATGATACTCACTGCTACCGCTATCATTATTGCTATTTTTACTGCTATCATGACTTCCTATTGCTACTCTATTCCTCCATTATTATTTTGCTGAATGCCTGTTCTGCTCACTGTCTTTCCATGATAGGGTGGAAAGAACCTGGCTATCAGGACTCCTGGGTACTAAAATCTAGCTCAGTTCTCATTTTGCTGTGTGACTTCGGGCATGTGAATTACCCTTTCTGAACATTTTTGAAGACTTTTTTTATTTTGAAATCATTAGAGATGCACAGAAAGTAGCTGAAATAGGACAAAGAGTTCCGTGGCCCCGTGGCTCAGCTTCCCTCAATGGCAGCATCTGGTGCAGCCGTGGTACAACCTCAAAACCGGGAAATCGACATTGTTATAATAGAGTTGAATCTATAGACCTTATTGCCTCCTCACCAGTTTTTACATGGGCTGGTGGTGTGCGTGTGTGTGCATGGAGTTCTGTGCAACTTGATTGTATGTATGGATTCATGTCACCATCAAAATACCACGGGGGGACCTCTGTCTACTGTTTTAGATTTGCACCCATTTCCCTGCTCCATCTGTGTTTCAGACAACCACTTATTCTGTTTTTCTCCATCTCTATAGTTTTGCCATCTCAAGCATGGTATAAACATTGCCCTCTCTGAACTTTTAATAAAAAATTTATTGGAGTACCATATATGTAACATAAAAGTTTCCATTTTAACCCTTTTTAAGTGTGCAATTCAGCAGCAGTAACTCCATTCCCAGTGCTGGGCTGCTACCATCCGTCACCCCAAATAGAAAGGATGTGCCCAGTAAGCAACAAGTCCCCATTCCCACTCCACTCCCTCCCTGGCCCCTGGTAACCTGTAATCAACTTTCTGTCTCTATGAATTTGTTTATTCTAGATATTTCATGTAAGTGAATCATGCAATGTTGGTCTGGTGTGTCTAGCTGATTTCACTTAGCATGACGTCTTCAAGGCTCATCCGTGTTGCAGCATGCACCACGATCTCATTCCTTTTTATGGCTGAATAATCGTCTCTGAACTTTTGATTTCCATCTGAGAGTGTGTCCTCAAATACTCCTCTTCAAAAATGCTACGATTCCTCCGTGAAGCTGTAGGACGCCCCCGGCCATGCTTTTATATCCGTTTGCGGAACAGGGTGGCTATGATGCAGATGGGGAAACTGAGGCCCAGCAGGGGAAACCCGACTTGCTACAAGCCACAGAGCAAGTGAGCCCGCAAGCCCCAAGGGTTCTGCCAGCCCAGTGAAAACATAAACAAACAGCCTATCCAGGTGACAGTTTCCCAAATAGCCCTGCCCACCCGCCGCCCGCCCAACTTCTCGGGTGGCATCTGGCTTCCGAGCTCTCCTAGGTATGGGGTCTGGGTCTCTCCCTGCTCGTGACAGTTTTCCCAGGCGTGTGGCACTCCCAGCCCCCACCAGTGCCGGTGGAAAAGATGCCATTGGAGCGTTTGGAGAGAGCCGGCAGGTAGCCCCGGCCACGTCCAGGTGAGCTGAGGCCACCATGCCCTGTGTACGGAGAGGCCCCTCCGACTCAGGGCATTGGGTAACGGAGCAGACGCGTATGTCAATAAACGCCACCGTCGGAGAGCTGACCCACGCCCTCGCTGGAATTAAAAGCTTATTCATAACGCTGTCTTGCCACCAAAACACACTTTGGAGAGGGGCTAAAGTAAACAGTGCCGTTTAACCTGACCTCCGTGGGGCTCAGAGCCCTGCCCGGGCTCTGCCATTCAGAGGGGGAATTTGGCACCTTTCCCCCCAGACCACTTGGACCACCCCCAGTGTCTCCCACTTAGAGAAATAATCAGATCATCTGCACCGTCCGGCGAGGGGGAGGCGTGGGGGGGGGGCGGCTGGTGATGGATGGGGCTGGGGGAGGAGGTGGGGGCC
>JAQZBX010034576.1:0-24930 GCA_029593785.1 Cabassous unicinctus | reverse complement strand
TTATTCCTCCTGGCCCTGTATGTTGACTGGACTTGCTAAGCCATTCTCATTTCAGGACTCTGATGTAGTTGCAGTCAGAGCTCAGCTTGACTGAGCTCAACATCCGTGCAACTCACTCGCATGGCTGGCAGACAACGCTGGCTGGCAGCCTGGAGCTCGTCTGGGGCTATTGATTTAGTGTGGCCTCTCCACGTGGCTTGGGATTTTGATAGTGTGATGGCTGGATGCCGAGAGCGAGTGCCCCAAGAGCAGGCATCACAGGAGACCTGGGTGGAAGCTGTGCCTTGTGACACCCATTCCTGGAAGTTCCAGAACATCAATAACAGTTCAATCTGTTGGCCAGTCCAGTCGTGAAGATCAGTTCAGAGTCTAGGGACAGGGAATTAGCTTCCACTTCTGGATGTGGGGAGCAGCATATGCACAGGGGGAGGGAAGGAATTGGTGTTGGCCATCTTTGGAGACTGCCTACCACTCCATCCCTCATTTCAATATCCATATGCTTGTCTGTTTGTTTGTTTTACCACAGATGTTTATTGAGCACCTATTGTACCAGGCACTCTAAAAGGCACTGGGCAGAGAGAAATTAACCAGACAGATATGCTTCTGCCCTGTGCTGGCCTTGGACCTGTTTGCCCTCAGACCCATTCCTTGCCCTCCCTGCTCTGCTCTGTTTCTCTGGGGACTGACCCCTGCAAGCGATAGGTCTCAGGCTCCCTTGCCAATGGCATCCAGGAAGGTGGGAGGCACTGGTGGGAGATGAGAGGTGGAGAGAGGGAGGGTCTGGAGTAACTGTGCCCCTCTTGCTCACTTCAGGCAGCCTCTGTAGCAAAGGTTCCTCTCTCCCTGCGACCACATATTTGCTGGGCAGCTCTGGTGACAGCACCTCTCCCCTTTGCCCTGCCCACCCTAAGAATGGCAGTGGCCTCCTGCTCTTGCTGATTCTAGGTGGCCTCCCGTTTGGATTTCAGCTCTTCCAACTCCTTTGTAACTAGTTCCCTGCATTAAACTCCCTCCGTTGAGCAACCTGGCCTGGGCTCTTTTGTCTTGACTGGCCCTGACTGATGCATATGCTCAAGAAGCTTCCATGTGGTTATCTAATCCACATAACCTATTTAGAGGGAAAGTATTTTTATAGCTCTATTTCACAGAAGGCTCCTTAGAAAGCTTGTCAGAACAGCCTCTTTCTTTGGCTTAGAGCAGCCATTTCATCTTCTATGTCCCAAATTGAAACACTATACTGCAGTCTTACTCACCACAAGTTTTAGGTTTAGCCGACAGCAGGCTTTGATTAAAAGTGCCATCACTCATTTGAAGCCTCCCATGTGGTTGAGGAGACTCAGCCTCCCTTTGCACCCTGAGGTCCTAGATTTTCTCCTCCAGCCACGCCTCCCATTTCGTTGGTAGGGATAGTGAGGCTTAAAGTATTGAAAGCCAGGATTTCAGGATTACGCAAGATTATCAGGCCCCAGCCCAGTGCCCCATCTGCTATACTCTAGTCCTTTACCAAGGAGAGGGGAAGGAAATGCCTTATGGTCAAAAGATCTGCATTCAAATCTAGACACTGCCAATTTTGATCCTGGCAACTCCAACCAGTGTTAGTGGAAATGCTTATGACGCCCAGGAGAGCTGGAAGTGCTGGACGCTGGACAAGTTTCCTCAGAAGAGTAAGACAAGAGGGGGGTGAGAACCACGGTGGCCCAGGGCATGGTCCCCAACCAGGGGGTCGGCTTCCACCCCATAAGACCACACGGGAAACCAGTGGGCTCAGACCTGCCCATTGTTCAAGAGAAGCCTAAAATCCTAATGTGTATGCGTGTTTGTTTTTTTTGTTTTTGCTTTTGTTTTTGCTTTTGTTTTTGTTTTTGTTTTTGTAAAAGTTTCCCATTTTCAAAGCACAGTGCAGGTCGGACAACCCAACCAAGGGGCGTTGGGGCCTGATAGGCCACCAGGCTCACTTCTGCTCTGGAGAGCTCCACCTTAGGGAGAGGACCCAACCCAGGGCTGGGGGTCGGCTGTGGGGGGTGGCCTGGCTGCTTCTTCCATTTTTTTTTTTCTTTCCCCAAGGCTACGAGGGCTCTCTGGGAGTTACTGTTTTCTCCTGGAGGCACCTTAAACTTGGATTCCTGAACTCTTACTGCCTACAGGTAGCTCAGATCCTAGAGCCCAGGAGCCACAGTGAGGGGTGGAGGGCAGCCCTCGTGGGACTCCACCTGAAGACCTCAGGCAGCTTTCTAAATTCCTCTTATCTCTTGGTCTGTAACCCACCTGATTCCATGCAGATTTAAGAGAATTCTTTCCATATTCACCACCTACAAAGTACTATTCACCAGTCCAAGTTGGAAAATAATATGCCATCCTTGACTCTGTTAGGCCTCTACAATCTGGCTTTGGTTAAAATGAGTTTCCCCAAGTAGCAATGCCTTTCTACTGCAAATATTGCATAGGAAAGGAGACTTTCCTTAGCTGAGGAAAAGTGATATTAGTCTTTCATCCTGAAGCCCAGCAACCTTCTATGGAAGAGCAGACGAGGATTCATCCAGGAAGGCAGAGAGAAAAGAGGGCACTGGAGGGTGAAGGGCAGTCCCCACACTGGCTTCCACAGACGCTGCTAAATGAGGTCGACCAGATGTACTGTTCTGAGTGCTTGTGCACATGCACATACAATAGTCTCAGATACATGGAAGCTGAGATCTGGGAGGAAATTGCAGGAGGAGCTAGTCTGCACCCACCTTCTCTATAGATGGGGGAACTGTGGCACAGAGAGCCTGGGTGACTTGTCCCAAATTCTGCATCTGATAATAGTAGCAGCTGAGATGGATCCAAGCCTCCCGATCCCCTGCTTTCTCCCCTCTACCAAGTCCACCCACCCTCTGTGACACAAAACACACCTTGCCCTGACCTGGTTGGGTGATGTCGTTCGGGTAAGTCATTCATTCATGCCATGGTAAGCTCTGCTGAATGCCAGGCCTCAGCTGGATGATAGGGACACAAAGGGGTGATGACCGGACCCCCAGGGGTGTCCCAGTCCAGCGGGGAGACAGCCATGGGACAAACTAGTACCATGAAATGGCCTTGGTGCTCTTGCTAGGAGCTGGGAATGGGGGAGGGAAGGGGGGCACAGGTTGGGGGCGGCGGTGCAAGCTTCGTCGAGGAGCTCTTCAGCTGAGTCTTGTGAGGTGAGGTGCTGCTTGCCAGGTGGAGCCAGTGCAGAGAGAACTCCAGGCTGAGACAGCAACTGTGCAAAGGCCCAAGGGCTCCAGGGCCGGGCCCTGCTCGGGAGCTGCAGCAGCACCAGCTGCGGAACATCCGGCACCTCCCTCCCTTGGGGGTGAGCCTGTCCTCCCAGGCGCCCCCGCTGGACCACGCCTCATCTGCAGAGAGGATGAAGGTAAGCAGAAGAGCATTCCCTAGCCAATAACCATACGGAGCAGAGTAAAAGAAAGCAGGAAAAGGCGAGGTGAAAGAAAAAGGTGAAACTACCATTGAGGTAAGCACCACCAAATTTAAGAGCTTAAAACCCGAATCTGCTGCTGGACAGCTGCGAGGCCTGGGTGAGCTCTTTCCCTCGTCCCCCCTCCTCCTCAGCTGCCAGATCTGGGTGGTCAATGTCTTCTTGGCAAAGGCGTCAGATTTCATGGAGCTCTGAGCCCTAGGCACCCACCTGGTGCCTGGCACCCAGCAGGAGTGTCTTAAATGGTGGCTGTCAGGCTGCAGACAATGGCAAGTGTGGCAGTGAGGAATACAGGGCAGCTGGTGGCATCTGGTGTCTCTGCCTTGAGCTATACAAGGCACCTGCAATCTTACCCACCACTGCTTTTGCACCAGTAGAGCAAATACCAGCACAGTGAAAAGGCAAATTCTATCCTAGTCCTGTTACGAAAGCAGTTTTGATGTAGGGGGCTCCCTTCAAAGTCTCGGGGACGCCCTCAGGGCCCGTGGACCACACTTTGAGCATCACAGTGAAAGTCCGCAGTTGCTACCTGATGTTTGTCTCTGACACCCATCCTTGTCCTCCTCCACCTGGAATGGCCCCTCTCCTCCCCCCTCCCCCCACCATCTCACCTGCTTCTTCCTGGTCGGGGCTCCCAGCTACACCTTGGGGGACCTCCCATTCCTCTGGGCACCCCAGCACTGGTCCAGATTCTGGTTCCACCCCATCAAAACCGACCTGCCCTGGGTCCCAGGGCCTCCGAATGTCACTGATGCAATGGCCTCCCTCGCCCACCAGCTTAGGCTCCTAGGGTTGGCGGGTTCCAGTTCCAGCTCCTCCATAGTCAAGGGCCTTGGGGAATCTAGTTACACTCTCTGAGCCTCGGTTTCCTCAACTGTAATATCAAGGCAAAAGAGGCCCGACCCTGCGGGTCCGAGCAGGAAGCAAGTGAGATACGCCGGTGACTCGCCTCCAGGCTCTCGGTCGTCTTTATAATTCCTCTTTCTTGGCTGGGCCCCCGTCCTGATGGGGGTGACGGTAAGAGTCATGTCCCCAACCCTCACCCTGGTTTTCAGATACTTTGTTTGGTACCACGTCATTAGTTCCTGGCAAAAACAACAAGGAAGGGAGGGAGGGAGAAATCAAAAGACAAAACAGGCACGCTCACAGCTCTGGTTCCACGCCCATCACTCAGGAGCAGGCTGGAAGGCGGGGCTGGCTGGCGCCGTGCAGAGCCGGGTGGGACAGCCGGGGTGGGACATCCGAGGAGGCTGTTAGCTTAGGCACACGCCTGGAGCACGGGGAGGGGGCATCTGGTTCACTCCTCATTGCCAGGCTGCGGGGAGGGTTTGAGCAGCTTCGGTGAAGGGGTGGGGAGTTGTGCAGGGAGAACCTGGAGGGCACACGCAGCCTTTGCCAAAAGCAAACTGGCCTTCAGCTTGCAGGTCTTCATCAGAACAAATCTCTGCTGAACACTCTGGATGTGCCGGATGCTTTAGGAGGCTCATCTCGTCTCGGGTTAACAGCAACCCCGTGAGGAAGGTGCTGTAACTACCCCTCTCTTACAGGCGCCTCCTCGCACTGGGTTTCCCCCCTGAGATGGGGGCACGGGTCTTCTCGGGACATGCCTCGCTCAGGACACCACTGTGTCCCCAGCACCGGCTCAGGCTCACACGGAGAAGATGCTCAGCTCAGTGTCTGCAAAATGGAACATTAGGCATATGAGTTTCCCACGGTTTCTTTCTGTGAGAGTAAGTGCTGGGGAATGAATTGCTGGAAGCTTCATTCTATACCCAGAAAGGGGGTGGAGTGAAGGGCAGGGAACCAACATTTGGGGAGCACCTGTTATGTGCTAAAATGTCCAGCCAAGGGCTTTCATGTTAACTAACTTTAGATATTTTGGTTTAAATATCACAACAACCCTGCAAGGGCATTTTTATTATTCCCATTTTACAGTGTGGAAGCTGAGGCTCTGAGAGATCGAATGACATGGCCAAGGTCCCCCAGGGAGGCAGTGGCTGAGCCAGGTGCTGAGGCCAGTTCTCTGACCCAGGGCCGAGCCTGTGCCTGCCACCCATCACCTGGTCTGCTTGGGGTGTTGCCATGGCAACTCCTCCTGGCAGACCTGGGCTGCCTTCAGATTGCCCTTCATATCTGTGTGTCTCCCAAGTCTCCTTTCTGCCTCACTCACGGCCAATGCTCAACATATTTTGAACCGAACGATTGAATTAATGAAAAGGCAAAGAGGAAAGCCAATGGCTTCGATTTTGAACCATGGAGGGCCATGAATTGTGTGCCACTAAGAGAAAGGCTGCTTTCATTCTCTTTGCTAGGATCATCCACAAAATGGGAAGAGTTTCCCACTCTGCTCTTGGAAAAGTCTCTGAACATGCCCAAGACATAGTGTTGCCGTAATTGCAGCAACAAAGGGCCGTGGGGCTGGGGAGCAGGTGTTGGTGTGTTTGGGTCCACTCTACAGCCAGGGAATAAAAACCAAAATTGGGGAGAGAGCTGCTTTCATCAGGAGATTGAAATATGAGCCTCGATACTAAAAATGCTTTTCCTCATTATTGAACAGAGAAACGCAGTTTTAGCAGAACCTGGGGATTCTTAGCACTTGTGTCTTGGCTTCTCATTTTCACTGATTTTCAAAGGGGAATTGGAAGCAATTAAATATCCAGGTATGATGGATTAAGGACAATGCTTCCAAGATTCAGAGTTGGGTTTGCTTTTGCTGTTGAATGTATATATGTAACCTCTCCATCTTGCCCCACTTCTTGAAGCTTCCCACTCCCAGGGCTTGCTTTATTAGCTAAAGAAGCCTGCAGAGACGACCTGGTTTAATGCCTTCATTTTATAGACAAGAGCACAGAGGGCCGGAGAGGGGCGGTGTTGGCCCAAGGTCACTCAACAGTTTGGGAGGGCACTGGGATCAAAGCCTTTGACCCCTGATCTGCTGCCAGAGCTCTGTCCTCTGGATTCTAGCTACAAGCTTTTCCCTAATACTTTTTTCAGCTTGGCCTCAGAGTTCTCGCTGAAATCATGGCCTGGGATGAAGCAGTGATTTGGGTGCCTCAGTCCTCAGTCTTTGGGAGAAGAATCTCTCTCCCGTTCTGCAATAATCAGTGTGGTACGGGCAGGAGCAGCCCAGTGGGGCACACACGAGGAACCAGATTGATCCATTGTGAGGGTCTCAGGCCTGGGCCCACCCGAGCCTTCCCTGGGAATTTGGTGGAACCTCAAGGCAAGGCTCTATTCTCTCTAGCTCCAGTGCTATGAGGACAACACAGGACTGGAGCTGCCGGGGACCCTCTTTCCACCACATGGAGAGAGCCTGTTGGAGAATGAAGGCAAACAGAGTTAAGAGATGGAAGGAAACATTTGCACTGACATCATTTGAAGTTTTGGGTCGATCCATGTCTGAAGAGACCAGCCCCTTGGACTTCCCAGAAATACAGCCAATACATTTCCTTTTGTGAGTCAGTTTGAGTTGGGTTTTGGTCATTTGCCAATGGAAGCCTCTTGACTCACACACAGTTACCAGACAATACCTGTTCTGGTGCTGATAGGTAGAAAGGGCCATCCCAGCTCCCCTTGGGGGGACATCGGGGTCACCTGTAAGGTAGTGGCCTCCTTCCTACAACCACCTGGTGATACGTGAAAGTGGAAGCAGGTTTTGGTCCACATCCTGCCCCTGTGTAAGCATTTATCAGCAGGCCTAGAACTGTCCTGTGGCTTGGGGAAGCCCAGGTCTCTACTTGTAGGCCCTCCAGCAGCAGCTGACCTTAAAGGCTTACTTACCTGAGGCAGACGTGGCTATAATCTACCTGCAGGGCTCCACAAACCTGAGCACCCAGAGGGCTCATCTGGAATCCTAAGCCTCCAGCAACATCACAAAGCTTAAAGGATGCTGCCTCTAGATTCCCAAAGACTATTTACTCAACACCCCCACACAGGCCATATACTCATTTCACCCACAAAAACTAGTTTCTAACATACATCATGCAAATTAACAAAGTCTGGTTTTAACTGGAGATAAAGACAGCTAAAGAACTTCTAGCAGCTTTGAGAGTAGATGGATTTAAAAAAAAAACAAACAGATTTTATTTTAGAGTAATTTAAAATTTGCAGAAGAGTTGCAAAAATAGGACAAAGTTCTTCAGTTTCCCCTGATTTAAACATCTTCATTACCATGGGGCATTTGTTATAATTAAGAAACCAATGTTCGTATATTACTAGTAGCTAAACTCCAGACTTGATTCAGATTTCACTAGTTTTTCCACAAATATCCTTTTTTTTTGTTCTAGATTCCATCCAGGATACTGCTTTATAGTCAGTCATCATGTCTCTGTAGGTTCCTCTGTCTATGACAATTTCTCAGACTTCCCTTGCTTTTCACGACCTTAATAGCTTTGAGTTTTTGTTTTGGAGAATATCCCTCAATCTGGGATTGTCTAATCTTTTTTTCATGGCTAGCTGAGGTGGTGGGTTTCTGGAAAGAACACCTCAGAGGCAAAATGCCACGTCATCACATCACGTGAAGGGCACATACCATCAGTATGGTTTATCACTCTTGATGTTGACCTACTTAAGGTTGGGTTTGTCAGATTTCTTCACTGTGAACTTACTTTCTTTTCCCCTTCTCCTATTCTACACCTGGAAAGCAAGGTAATAAGTCCAGTCCGCACTCAAGGGAGGGAGGCATTACATTTCCATCTCCTGGATGGGGGAGTAGCTACATAAATTATTTGGAATTCTTTGATAGGGAAGAGGTAGCTCTTCTCCCCCTTTTATTTATTTATTCAACCATTTCTTTATATCAGTATGACGCATGGGTGTTTATTTTATACTCTAGGTTATGATCCAATCCTACATTCCTTATTTTGTTGCTCACGTTGTTCTGGATTTGTCCATTGGGTGTCCACTCAGATTGGCCCCAGCAGGTGGGATCTTGAAGTAGGAGTTATTCAAATACTAACTTATCACCGCTGGAATGGGGTCTCCTGATTGGGGTACCTGTCTGACATTAACAAGTGACTCCTAAATGCGGATTAAGACCACTTAACCTAAGAAAATGGCAAACATTCTCTCTCTTTTTTATTCATTTAATTTTTCCATTTCTATCCACATAATATCCCATTGTGTGGTTAGAGGATAGTTTACATAACTTTTGTGTTTTGACATTGTTTGTGTATCAGTGAAATGAGCATCTTTGTGCATTTTAAATTTTATAATTATTTCCTCATGAAAACGGTTAAAGCTCCATACATGTGGTCGAATCATTTTCTAAAGGGGATTTGTATTTCTGCCAACAGTGTATGTGAGTTACTAAAACAGTTCATAAAGCAGATGAAACAAAAATGCAAATAAAAGAGAAATGATAGTGCACATACTCAAAAAGTACTTAACCAACCCACACAATTGCACCAAGCTGCTTATGCTGAAGTTTTTAAAAGTAAATTACATGCGATATAACCGGGAGGTTGACCAGATGATTTTGTAGGTCTTCTAGGGCCCTTCTAGTTCTGCTCTGTTATGGTTCTGCCCCTGGTATATAAATGTTAACATTTAATACATAAACATTTTAACATAGAAATTTATTTTGTGCTTCTTAAGGGAAAAAAGGCCCACCATTTCCCCAGAAAGGGAGAACCATCACCACATCATCAGCACCATGTTGCATGGGATCCCCAGGTGCTGGGTATCAGTTTAGTGCCTCATCTCCCTGCACTGGTTAATCCTTTCTGCTGCTGGGAGGGAGGCCCTGCTGCTAGTTCCATTTTACAGCCTGAAAGCTTGCCCCAGTTATAGGTCTATTACACCCCCTACTAGTTTTTCCTCCAACGTCCTTTTGTGTTCTAGATTCCATCCAGGATACTGCTTTATATTTAGTCATCATGTCTCCTTAGGTTCCTCTGTCTTTGACAATTTCCCAGACTTTCCTTGCTTTTCATGCTGGACAATTTTGAGGAGGATGTCTAGTGTTTGGGAGAATATGCCTCAGGTAGGTTTGTTTGATGTTTTTCTCAAGATTAATTGGGGTGATGGGTCTGGGGAAAGAATACCTCAGAGGTGAAGTGCCGTTTCCTCACCTCACATGAAGGGCAGCGTAGAGCTGATTGGCTTGTCAGTCTTCCCCACTTCTGTGAACTACTTGAGAGTGGGGTCTGCACTTCCCTCCTTTTTTCTCTCCCAGCATGTAGTAGGTGCTCAATACATAGTGACTGGATGACCGAGGCAGGACAAGAGAAAGCAGAGAAAAGGAGGAAATGCACAGAATGAGTAACTAAAAATCCAAAGCCAGAAACAAAACTTGCACAAAGAATGCAATAAGGGGAAATGGAGGCAGTGGCAGACAGAATGGCAAGTTTTGCCCTTGGGGGTCAAAGTCTCGGCTTATACCCTGACTGGGGCAGAGGCAGGCAGGGTGACCTTTCTGAACCTCAGTTTCCTTGCCTCTCAAATTACCACAATCCCTCCCACTTCACAGGGGATCTGTGAGAATTAGAACGGATGAAAGGTGCCTGGGTCAGCGCCCAATAATTGTATTATGGGTTAGCCTGGGGACCTGGGACCATCCTCTTCACTCCCCCGGATTTCTGTGAAATGGGGATATTAAGGCTTCCTCAGAAGACTCTAGGGAGGGCTAACCGTTCTCTCACTTCAGTTCTGGTTGGAATTAGCCCAAAAGGGTATGTAACGTACCTCAACTGTTAATCTCTTCCTTAGAAAGAAAACCTTTCAAGATATGCCAAAACTACCAATAAGAAGTCAAATCAAAACTGGGTCTTTGGTGCCAAAAATAACAGCTGAAAGCTTCAATTCAGCGGCACGCGGTCAAACTATGGCGGGAGTGGACACGGAGTGGACACGGCCGCAGACCCCAAGCTGTGGCAGGGAGGAAGAATCGGTGCCGAGCCCTCGGAATTGACTGGGCGCCTCCATTCTCTGAGTCCCTGGGGTGGCACTGCCTATCCTCTCCCAACCTCTGCTTCCAGAAATTGCTCTCCCCCTGGGTCTTGGGCAGGCTGGAGCCCCTCTCCCATGTTTACGAAGCAGCATTAAGAGCATAGACTTAGGACTTTCAGACAGGCCTGGGCATTATTGCAGGATCTCTAATGACAGCTGTGTGGCCTTAGGCAAGTTACTTAACCTTTCTGTGCCTCATCTGTAAAATGAGAAAAATGCCCCCTATCCATGGCTTAAATGAGCTAATGTGTAGGAAGCTCTCAGCCCAGAAGAAACAATCAACGCACAGGAGCGACACTACTACTTACACGAGGTGGCTTGCGGATGGGGCTGGTGATTTGCAAAGACTTGCCATCGGAGATGCTCACTACACGTTCTTTGAATGAATAAATGTTTGTGTGCATGAATGAATGCATGAATGAGCACATGAGCTGTGCCAAGGTCCCTAGCGTTCACACTCTTTCCTCACCCCCTGCACCTCTGGCCTCAGAAGGCTGACTGCCCTGCCCTCTCGGCCGCCTGCCCCTCTTACAGGGTCTCCTTGCTGGTCCCGGTGCTCCTCGGGTCTCTCTAGCTCCCTGTCCCCCTCGTGCGTGCCCTGTCCACTGCGGCTGTGGTAGGCGTTGAATCTCAGCTCCCCTATAATCTCGCTGTGTAATTGGGCAAGTTGCTTAACTTCACTGAGCCACGTTTTTTCCAGCTGGAAAATCAGGATATTTATACTTACTTCATGGGTGGTTACAGGGAAGAAAAATGGTTCATTCATTCATTCACTCACTCATTCATACATCTGAACATTTTTCAAGCTCCTAATTTATACCTAATTTACACTGTACTGGGAATGTGACGGTGAATAAGACACAAGGCCCAGCCTTGAAAGGCTACTGGGCTGCCCACCATCCTGGACTGTTCTCACCAGTGCATTCGGAGACCCCCGAGTGTATTTTCCAGCTTTATTTGCAGAAAGTCAGGATTTGAAGCCAGAATACCCTGGGATCACAGCAGGCAGAGATTTCCTTCTGCAGCCAGCAGGAGAGGTCAGCTGCGGGTACTTAGCCCCCTTAGCTGAGCTGCTGAGTCTCCCGAGGTTACAAACACCTCTTGGTGTTTGAGGTCTGAAAAGGAGGGGGCCAGAAAGATGCTTTTCCAAACATCTGGGTTTGGGCAGAGTCCAAAGGACAGTTTACCATGCAAGCCCCCTCCCTCCCCATCTTGGAACTGGTGGGTGCTTCTGGAGGGTTTGTCCATGTGTTTCTGTTTCTTCAACACCTAATTCATCAAAATGGTTCACGGAAGCAGTCAGGGCGGGGCAGCTTCCGCAGTGCTGCACACTCCCATCCCTGCCCCACGGAGAAGCTGTGTTTCTCCCAAGCCCCAAAGACTTGGCATTTCAACCACGGCCTCTCGCCTCAAGCTGCTCCCATGCCAGAAAGCCTGAGACCGGCACCTCCGTTTCTTGCCATGGATTCTGAGCAGAACTGCCTCCAGTTCACGGCGCCAGGTGCACCTTGAGGCTCCTAGGTTTCTCCAGCGCTTGCTCTCCTTGGCTCCAAGCCCCCATCTGCTCACCCCTCCAGCGTCTCCCTGGCTAGGCAGGGGTCCTCGCACCTTCTCAGTTGCACATCCCTGTGGAAGGCAGTTGCCCCAAATCTGTCAGGCAGCCACTGACAGCAGCCCCACTCACCTGCTGCTGGGGTCTGCCCAAGGCCTGCTCACCTGGCAAAGCACCTGCTGCTGGGGTCTGCCCAAGGCCTGCTCACCTGGCGAAGCACCTGCTGCTGGGGTCTGCCCAAGACCTGCTCACTTGGCGATGCACCTGCTGCTGGGGCCTCTTTGAGGTCCAGGAGCCCCAGAGGGTTCCTGCAGCTCATTGCAGAGCACGTGAGAATGCCTCTTCCCTGTGGGTGCTGAACTTTTCCGTCCAGGCCCTGAGGAGTACAGCTGTGCCCAGGCCCCACCCAGTCTCTCCTGAACATGTTCTTGACTCCTGTCTCCTGTGGGCTGGAAAAGAGTTCCGGCAATGAGGACGAAGAAAGCCTCACCCTGGTCCTCACAGGGACCGTGTTTCTGCACACACACAGTCACGCACACACGTGCACATAGTCTCACGCACACACATACATGCCCGCACACACCCTGTGTGTGGAGACTCACAGGCATAGTCATTTGTCTGCCTCTTCCCACCAGGATGTCAGCTCTGTGCAGGCAGAGATTTCTGTCCTTCATGTTCACTGTGGTATCCCCAGGGCCTGCAACAGAGTCTGGCACATAGTAGATACTCAATAAGTATCATTGCATAGACAAACAAATGAACAGATAGAAGGATGATGGCTGGGTGGCTGGTAAGCTTTCTTAAAGCATCTCTGAGCACAGGGACACAACATTAGAGCCATAGATTGAGCACCTACTGTGTACCGGGCACAGTGCTAGATGCCTTACACAAGGCCTTCTTTCAACCTCACAACCATCCTGCAACGAGGGTCACTGTGAGCCACTTTACGAGGGAAGAAACAGGCTCAGAGAGGGTCGGCAGCTCGCCCAATGCATAACGCACAGCTAGTAAGGGTGAGAGCAAGGGCGTGCACGCAGCCTGACGGACCTCACAGACGCAGTGCTTCTCCCAGATCCCTGCCTCTCTTCTTGAGATGGATGAATAGACTGGAAGTTCACCCCAGCCAAGCCAAGCCGCTGACTCCCCACTGCCCTGGAGGCGGAGGCCTCCCTGGAATCATCAGGGCCGGGCAGGCTGCGCTGTGGTCAGGAGGAAGCCCCCATCTCAGGGGCTGGCCATGTCGCTAGTGTCACTAGTGTAGCTCTCACTCGCTTCACGATCTGGTGGGGGCGGGCGGCCCCAGGTGGCTCATCTCAGGCACCCTGGATGTTTCCAGTGGTCCTGGTGGGAGGAGATGACAGGGATGGAGGATACCACCAGCCGTTTCTGAGGGCAGGCCTAGAAATTCACACCTATCTTCCCCCTTCCTTCCACAAACCCAATTGCTGATCAACCCACCCAGAAGAGGGGCTGCCAGCCGTCTGCCTGGGTGCCGGGAGGGGCAGTGCGCTGAGCCGGGAGCCCGGAGCCCCCACACACCAGCCCTCGGGAGCCCTGTGTCCCTCAGTGCCCTTAAGCCCGCCTCAGAGTCCTAGGACCCTGGGCAGGGACCACTCTCTCTGAGCCCTGTTGGGCCCCAGGAGACACTCAGACATTCGCTGAAAGCTGGACGAGCCCCGGCCTTCCCGTGCAGCCCTGAGCCTGGGCCCCAGTCCTGGCTTGAGTTTGTGGCCCCCTCCAGCAGCTCAGCGTGGTGGTGCAGTGTCTCAACATGGGCTTGTCCCACACCAAGGCCTCCTCCTGGCCGCCGGGGGCTCCCGCAGGGCAGCCCCCCGAGGCCCCAGGAGCCTGGCCCAGGAGCAGGAGTCCAGCCTGAGCGGCAGAAGGCGGGGTCCACCCAGCACTCACAGAGCCCTGCACCCCTGTACAGAAGGCCCCTCCCCTGGGGTCAGTCTTAGAGACAACAGGGTCCCCACGGGCTCCAAGCTGGACGCTGCGGCCAGGGAGTCCTGGGCACAGGCCCACCCAGAGGCCCATTTATGTGCATATTGGTTTGCCTATTGATTCGCTGCCCCTCTCCCCCTCTACCTAGAACGAAACCTCCAGCGGGAAGAAATGTCTTATCTGTTTTGTTTACTGCTCTGTCCCACACCTCCTCCCATGCCTAGGACAGTGTCTGGCGTGTACTGAATACTCACAATTTGTGGTTCGATGACTTCATTAATTGCACAAAGAGAGTATGCAGTTAGCCCAGTGTCTCGTGGCTGGTGTGTGGTGGAATCAAGACTTGAGACCAGGCAGCCCACAGGGCCCAGTCACTCACCACTGGGCTCAGCTGCCACCCACCACCCGGCTGCACCACGTGAGTGAGCGAGCCACCCGCAGGACCGGGTTTGATTTGTTTTTAATTTGCTAATTGTTCTTTATTTAATCAGGTTCTCTTTATTCTTTAGAAGGGACACAAATAACTTAACCAATGTTCTGGCATATTGGGATTTTAAACTTTCATTTATATTATTAAAAAGAACGTCTATATTTCTAAATAAGCATGCCTTTGTGAATATTCTGCATTGTTTATAATGAGGTGAGGGGACGTTTTTCTGAATGTTTATATTTTAACTTTTAATTTCAAAATACTTTCAAATTTATAGGATCATCACAAAAATATTACAAACCCCTTACAGAGGACCCAGCATGCTCGTCTCCCCCAATATCTATTCACCAGCTTTAATCCTTTTCCACACCTACTGCATCATTCTATCTGTCTATCTGTCTGTCTGTCTGTCTCTATCAATCCATTTTCTGAACACTTGAACACTTAATACTTCCATGTACATTTCCTAAGAATAAGAACATTCCATTATGTAACCACCTTAGGTGCAGTTATCAAGTTCAAGAGATTTAGCATTGATGTCACGCTTACAGCCTATATTCCAATTTTTCATATAAATCAATCATGTCCTTTTGAGGCTTTTCTCCTCCCTTGCTATATCCCGTCCAGGATTATGCATTGCTCTTCAGTTGCCTTTTTTCTTTTTCTTTTCTTTTCTTTTCTTTTTTCTTTTCAACTGTTAGAACATATACACAGCATAAACTTTGCCATCTCAACCCCTCCCAAGCACACCCTCAATGGGCCTAACCACCTTCACCGTGCTGCCGCACCTCACCATCTTCCACCATCAAAGCCTCCTCATCTCCCTACACCTGTTATGCATTAACTCCACATTCCCCTCTCCCCAGCCTGGACTCTGATTTCAGTCCCCATGAGCTGGCGTAGTCTCTGATATTTTCTTTGTAGCTACCATGGGGCTTAACATTCCAAATCTATAATAATCTCTTTTGCTTTGATACCAACTTAACTTCAATATTATACAAAAACTCTGCTCCTGTTCCCCTCCATCCCCCCCCACCTTTATGTAGTTCTTTTCCCAAATTACATGTTTATACATTATGAGTCCAAAACCACTCTTTCATCATTGCATTCTATACGTTTGCCTTTTAGATCCTGTAAGAAGTAAAAAGTGGAGTTACAAATAAAAAATACAACAGCACTGGCATTTACGTCCACCCATGTGGTTACCCTCACTAGAGATCTTTATTTCTTTATGTGACTTTGATCTATTGTCTAGTGTCCTTTCTCTCAACCTGAAGAACTCTTTCTAACATCTCTTATAGGGCCCATCTAGTGGTCACAGACTCCCTTCCCTCAACTTTTGTTTATCTGGGAATGTCTGACTCTCCCGCATTTTTGAAAGACAGTTTGGCTGGTTATAGGATTCTTGGTTGGCAATTTTTTGCCTTCAGACTTTTAATGTGGCATCCACTGCCTTCCTGCTGCCAGGCTTTCCAGTGAGAAGTGACACCGTTTTACTGAGACTCCCTTGTGCGTGGGACATTGCTTCTCTCTTGTGACTTTCAGAAGCCTTTCTTTGTCTTTGGCATTTGACAGTTTGATTATATCATGCCACAGTGTGGGTCTGTTTGAATTGTCATGTTTGGAGTTTGCTGAGCATCTTGGATGTGTATATCCAAGTCTCTCATTAAATTTGGAAAGTTTTCAGCCATTATTTCTTTGAATATTCTTTCTGCCTCTCCCTCCCTCCCTTCCTTCCTTCCTTCCTTCCTTCCTTCCTTCCTTCCATCCTTTTCTTTCTGGGACTCCCACAATATGTATATTAGTAAGCTTGGTGGTGTCCCACAGGTTCCCCAGGTGCTGAGGAACTTTTCTTCATTCTTTCTTCTTTCTGCTTCTCCAAATGAATGATTTCAACTATCTTATCTTTAAATTCTCTCATTCTTTCTTCTGCCCGCTCCAGTCTGAGGTTGAAACCCTCTAAGGAATTTTTAATTTCTGTTACTGTGGTCTGAAGCTCTGTTTGATTCCTTTTCATAATTTCCATCCCCCTATTGATATTCTCCTTGTGTTCATCTAACATTTTCCTGATTTCCTTTAGTACTTTGAGCATATTTAGGGCCATTTTTAAGTCTTTGGTATATCTCAGTTCTGGTCCATCTCACTGATGGTTTCTAATGCTTTAATGTTCTCCTTTGCTTGGACCATCACTTACTGGGCCTTCACATGTTTTTTTAACCTTTTGTTGAAACCTGGACATTTTGATATTTTGACGTGTTATTGCTGGAATTTAGATTCTGAGATGTCCGTTCCTTAAGACTGTATCCATTTAGTGTTATGACAGAGCTTTCCCTGATTGCCAGGAGCTAACAGAAAATAAATAAGAGCATGCCCAATGATCCTGAGGCTGCAGCAGTCGAGACTTGGGGTGACCACAAGGACTTGTGCAGCAGGTCCATGGAGTCTTCAGGGACGCAGCCTCCTTCTTTCTGCTCCACCTGCCTCTGCACGTGGCTTCTACCCTCAAGATCACCTCAAGGTCCATCATGGCTACCAGAGCTCCAGCCTTCACATATGCCCAACTGGTAATAGGACAAAGGAAATGGGTAGGGCAATAGAGGTATACCTCCTGTAGAGTCAGCTCCTTTTATAGAGCCTTCTTAGAAGTCCCACCCAAAACTTTCACTTACATCTTATTGGTCAGAACATAGGCCACTCTTGCTGCAGAAAAAGTATTTTAAAAAGTAGTCTTTATTCTGAGTGATAATTTGCCAGGCTATGTATCAGAGCTCTGAAACTACAGAAGAAGGAAGAAATGGATATCAGGTAGACATCTGACTGTCCCTGCTATAGTTGCTTTTGACTGCAAGAAACAGAATACCTGACAAGGAGTCTGGAGGGACATGGTCCTAGGGATGAGTTGTTGACTCAGTGATGAGACCAATTCCATATTTTTCCTATTCTTTGTTCTGCTGTCCTTAGGGTATTGCATATTAATTAAAAGAATTATTACTAAATTAGTTAATTTTAAAGCACTTGTGCTATATAAACATAAAATTAACTGTTGACTTCATCATCTCATGGCCCCAAGATGGCTGCCACAGCTCTAGACATCGCATCCTCTCCCTACATTCTATGAAGTAGAAGAGGAGAGAAGGTGGCAAAGGAGCTTCTTTTCTTGTGCCATTTTCATCTGTTGTCAGGAAATAAAATTTATCTCAAGTACGTAGATATTGGGTGGGCAGCCAACCTTGTCTTAAGAGAATAGACGTTAGGAAAACATGGAGGAGACTGCTGAGACTGTGCCAGGGAAAGGTGCTGAGAGATGGGGAATTAGCCACACCCAGTGAACCAAGGAGCGGTCTCGTGGTGCAAACCCGGGCCCTCCAATGTTCACGAGTATCTTTTCCTTTTCAACAAAATGGCCACCCTCCCCAGCCTTGCGGCTGTGCTGGCTGTGAGGGGTGGAATCAGTCAGCCTCGAGCATGTGGGTAGCTCCAGCCCTGACTGGTAATTGCATCACATGCTCTCCTTTTTGGCCATCAAGAATGTCTTTGTGTTCGTCTCACCAGTCTCCAAGGACACAAGGACTCCAAGAGAGTGTCGGGAATTCTGCTTTTTTTTTTTCACCTTGGCCTGAGCGTCCCAATTTATCTTGGAGTTTCATTAAATCCCGCACCACATACCACAGACAAATTTCTACTCCAACGGCCTGTTGCAGGGGATCCAGAATGTTACGAATACAGAATGTTCTTTGCCTGGTTTTCTTTCCTCAAATCAAATAACTCTATTCAGGGCTCCCTCCCTGTGTCTTACACGGTTCACTTAGATTAATAACATTTGAGATTCTGCCTATTAGGTATCGAAAGCAGCGAGCACGGGCCTTCTAGCCAATTCCAATTCCAGATACTGCATGATGGAAACTATTTCTCCCCAACCCTGTTGCCAGCCACAAGCTTTTCTCTAACGGCTTAATTGGGATTCAAGATGGTGTCCAGGAACCCAGAGCCTCAGAAGGAGCCAAGCAGGGTGTTTACAGACTTCTGTGTTCAGTTCATTTCTGGTTTTGTATTTTGCAAGAAGAGGGGAAAAGGAAATGTCTGTGCAAAAGACTGAGGAGGGTTTCTGAGAGCAGGAGGAGATGGAGGGACACTGCTGGGAAGGTGACACAGGGAAGGCAGAGAGGGCAGGTACAGGCACACGAAGGAGTCGAGATGTGTGGCAGGGATCAGAGGGATGAGTGGGCTTCCTCTTCACTTGCAGCACCGGGCCACAGAGAGGCCGTGAGCCTGGCCTGTCCATCGCTCCTGACGGGGCCTGAGCGTGGGCAGGGAGCCTCAGGTTTGAAAGCAGCAGGCTGCAGGCCCAACTTTTCCTCTTTCCCTTCCCAGCTGTGTGGCCTTGGACAAGTCACTCACCTCTCTGCAGGTGAGGGTCTTCATCTGGGGAATACGAATACTGTTTCCTGGAATCATCGTGAAGTTTATAAAGTAGCTATGACAAAAGCATTGGACATTGCCATGACGTGTGGACTGTCCCAGGGAAGTACAAGGAAGTATGCATTGAATCCACATCCCGTGGACCTTGAGTCGCCCTGGATACGATGTTCAGACCTTAGAGCTGGAACAGTGAACACAGCCTCTGAGGAGCTAAGGGCATGATTTACACTCTCTTGGCCTCAGTTTCTTCATCCATAAAGTGGGTTAAGAAGAGTGTGGTTTAAAAGACACAATTCACATAAATCTCTCAGCTCAGGGCCTGGCACCTGGTGGGTGTTCAGGCCTGGAGGTGGGTCAAAGCCCATCATTGTATTCTTTGCCCACGTACGTCTCAGGCTCAGGGACGACACACACTGGCACACGAGGAGTTACTGGAAGAACTGAGTTAGCACCCACATGCTCTTTCACTACCTGCCGATAGAAATAAGCCCCATTTAAGGTGCACCTACAGGGATCGATAGGCGGCAGGAAAACATAAACCCTTGATGAAACCCTAACAAGGCGACTTTGAAAGTTCAAAATAAACAGCTTCAACGCAGGAGCAGACACCAGAAAAGAAGTCCTCCTGGGAATCCCAGTTCATGTCACCTTCTGTCCTAATTCCACCAAAGTTGGACTTATCATTCATTCCGCTTCCTAAGCGAGCTTCGAAAACGCCGTTTGCATTGGGCTTCCTTCTTCCGTGTCTAATGGTCCTTCCAGGCAGGGTCACACGCAGCCACACATGAGGAAGCTCGTCACAGAGGTCGCGACGGCGAGACAGCGGAGCGCTCGAAAGCGGGGAGGACTGGTTAGATGCAGGATGGTCACCCGAAGGGCAGCGTATGAGGCAGCCATTCAAACTGGCATTCGTGAAGAATTTTCACCGAAACAGTGGAAACACTTCTGTAACGTGAAGAAAAAGCTACAAAGGGACACAAACTGCATCCGGAATGATTTCAACTGTGCTAAATAAGTGAGTTGTGTATGTGTGCGTGCACGCATAGGAAAAAGACTGAAAGCAAAATGTGCCGAGCTGGTAACACGACTTGTATCGGGGCGATAGAATTAGAGGTGATCTCCATCGATCTTTTTTTTTTTTTTCAAAATTAGTAAATTTTATTTCAACTTCAAAAATAGAATAAGGGAGTGGATGTGGCTCGAGTGGTTGAGCGCCTGCTTCCCACATGGGAGTTCCCGGCCCCAGTGCCTCCTAAAAGAAAAGCAAACAAAAGAAAAAAACTCACTCAGGGGAGCCAATGTGGCTCAGTGATTGCGCGCCGGCTTCCCTCATATGAGGTCCTGGGTTCAATCCCCGGCCCTAGTACCATAAAATAATAAATTTTTTTAAAAATTAAAATAAAATAAAATAAAAATCAGACAAAAGGCAGCATTGCTTTTAAAAAAACCCTGTCCAGGCCTAGCTGTCTTTTAAAAATCTTTTTGCTTATTTATTTGTTTCTGCTTTTTACCATTGTCCTACAATGAATGTATGTTTTTGTTGTTGTTGTTGTTTTGTTTTTGAGGTACTGGGGGCCAGGGATTGAACCCAGGACCTTGTGTGTTGGAAGCTGGCACTCAACCACTGAGCCGCATCGGCTTCACCGAGTTGGTTTATTTCATTTGTTTTGCTTGCTGTTTGTTTTTGTTTGTTTTTTCAGGAGGCACTGGGAACCAAAGCCCAGACCTCCCATGTGGGAGGCGGGCGCTCAGCCACCTGAGCCACACCTGCTCTTGTATGTTATTTTTACATCCAGAAAATGTTATTTAAATGTTAAATGACATATATAAAGCAAATGTCAAGTGAACCCCTCTGACCCTTTATCAGTCTCTTTCCTCAGCCCCCAAGACATTTATATAAGGAGGGTCTAAATCCCAGGCAACTCTCCCATCCAAAATAAGTGACTTATACCTGTGGGGGCTCAGATGTCTCCTCCAGATGTATCAGTGCCAAAGGAAGGCTCAGAGACGGTAATTTGAAAAAGGAAGGGGCAAGTGCACTTTCAAAGAGTGCGAGGGAGTCAAGCTTCAGAAGAAAGGACTGGCTCTCCCAGCCTAAAACACATCAAGAATTGAAAGGGGGATAAAACCTGCAAAATTACTACCATTTCTGCTTCATTTATTTATGGCTACATGACAAGCCACCCCAAAACGTAGAGGCTTAAAATGACAACAATGCATTTCTCGCGTTTCTATGGATCAGGGACTCAGGCTGGGCTCAGCTGGGTGGTTCTGCTGCTGCACGTGGCATCGGCTGGGGTTGCTCAATCGACTGGCTTCGTGGGCACCAGACTGGGCTGGCGAATGCAGATTTCACTGCTTCTCCAGGTCCTCAGAGCTCCTCCGTGTGACCTCTTTCTCTTCCCATGGTCTCTTCCCCGTCATCATCTAGCTGAGTCTCTTTACAGTGTGCAGTTGGCCTTCCAGAGCACAGAAATGGAAGCTTCCGGGACTCGAGGGACAGGCCTGGAACTGGCACACCAACATTTCACCATGGTCCATTCATCAAGCAGTCTCCAGGGCCAAGCATGATTCCAGGGGAGGGGAAGGAGACTCCACGTCTTGATGCTAGGTGCAACATCTCGTAAGGAGATGGGAGGAATGGTGGGCAACCTCGTTTGAAGACAAACAACCACCATGTTAGGTACAGAATTATGTCCGCCCCAGAGACATGCTCCAGTTCTAACCCCTGGTCCTGTGAATGTGACCCCATTTGGAAATAAGATCTCTGAAGATGTTATTAGTTAAGATGAGGCCAAACTGGATTAGGGTGGGCCCTTAATCCAATACGACTGGTGTCATTATAAGCAGAGGAAATATGGACATAGCAGGAGACAGGGGTGGGGGAGATGGCCATGTGATGGAGGCAGAGCTTGAGTTACACCACAAGCCAACGAGCACCACGGATGGCCGGCCAGCATCAGGACCCTACAGACCTCCGTGGAAGCGTGGCCCTGCCGACCCCTTGAGTCAGACTTCTAGCCTCCAGAACTGACATTTTGGTTGTTTGAGCCTGCTGGTCTGTGTTATTTGGTTACAGCTGCCCTGTGAAACCAAGATATGGGGTTACCAATTTACTGTGGTCTGTTCATGATGGAAAAACAGTCACTTCCTCACATGATTATCAAGATGGTGCCATCTGGAGCCCAGAACAGAGGAGGGCTAAGTTCTGGATTCAAGCTCTAGCAGGCATTGGTTCAAATCCCAGCCCCATCACTTATTAGCTGGCAACCTCAGGCAAACCAATAAATCTTTCTTAATTTCCTCACCTATAAGATGGGGATAGTAGTATCTGTCTCATAGGGTGTTTGTGAAGAGTAAGACCAAATGCTCAGCACAGTGTCAGGCTAGCTAGCTGCCCAGTAAACGTTAATACCCGCCTCCTTCTGTCTTCGGCCTTCGCTTTTGTAGTAAGAGCTGGTCAATAGGAACAACGAGCTCTGCTTTCTCTAGCCTTCTGGGACTATCTGGGCTCTGAGAAGACATTCTGGAAGTGGAGTGGCTAATGCATCTGTGTGCCTGGCAAGCTTTCCGCCTTTCTTCCTTTGAGACCAGGTGCCCTGGCCACCACAGGAGGGGGCATGCGACGCAGGCCTGGCCAGTCAGAGCAGCTCCTTCCCTGCGGCCCAACGGCTGGTTTAAGGGAGAACATGTGACTCAAGCAGAACCAGTCAGAGTCCTTCCCTGGGAGTCTGGAGCTGGAGTCAGAGTGGAAGAGTGGGAGTTAGGGCTGCTGGCAACCATCTTTGCCATGAGGAAAGCATAAAGCCAGGCAGAGGAAGGAGGCAAGAAAAAAATAAAGAGAGAGACAGAACCTCTAGTTCCAGGCCCTCGTCCTTCAGTCCCGGGTCACCCTGACGCGTCCCCAGCCAGGGCAGCTGTAAACCCCTTTCCCCTGCTTGAGCCAGTGTAAGTTGGGCTTCAGACACTTGCCAGAAAGAAACCAGAATAACAGAGACCTCAGGGGGCAGAGAGTCTTGGAAGGATGAGCCCTGGACAGGGAGACAGGAAGATGGAGGAAGAAGAGGCACAGCAGCCAGGAAGAGGTTATTGCTGGGCCACTAAACAGCGAGGATGCGCGGAGTGAAAACTCAGCACCGCCTCTCCTCGGCCCTCACCTCCACCACAGGAGCACAGGCTCCTCTGCTGTAGGAGCCAAGGACAAGCCGATTCGTTGCAGTATCATTAGGAGAATGCAAATAAGAAACAATATAGATGAACACCTAGAGGGGAGTGGCCAGATACACTGAGGTTAACTCATTCGGTTGACTAGAAAGCAATAGTATTAAATATGGAGAATAATTAAAATAGTGGGAATAATTAAAGGTAATGACATGATATGAAAAGCTAAGTGCAGGATGCTAAAACAAACAGGTGAACACCAACAAAAACCCATTCAAGCCCACATGCACAGAAGGAGATATTATGCCGTGTACGTGCAGTGAAGAATGGCCTGTATACAAACCAAGCTGATTAGGGTTTTTTCCAGGAAGTAGATCAGGAACCAGGGTTGGTTTGGAGGTGTGGTCAAAAATGGACTTCAGTCTCACTGATAATGTACTCACGTTTATAGATGCATCATGGCATACATAACATAATAATGCATTCTTTGTATATTTAATAGTATTTTTTTAAAAGCAACCACCTTCCACATGAATGGAGACTCATGCCAAGTCAATGCAGAGAGCATGGACTTCAACATGCTTCATTTAGAGTTGAAAAAACCAAGGCTCAGAGACGTGACGGGCCCAAGTCCCCCAAGCCAGGGAGTCTGACTCAGCCCAGCCGAGGTCCAGCCCAGCATCTCTCTGCCATGTCACGCTGCCTCCCTCAAGCCCAGGCCACTCAGCCCTGTTAAGACAATGCACGTGGAGTCAGAAAGCCTGTGCTTCCTGACGCGCCTCCGCGGTCGCTATCGGCCTGGCTAGCTAGCCTCAGGATGGACGGAGAAGCGTGCCAGGCGGGAGGCAGGACCCTGGCTTGGGATTGTTCTCGGCCTGCAGCCCCCCGTGTGGCCCTGGGTGAGTGGGCGAGTGGGCAACCGGCTCAGCTCTCAGGTGCAGCCCTCCGTGAACTTCGCCTGTGGCCAAGTCCCTACGCAGCTTACCCTCTGCGTGACCCCAGATCTTTTCCTCCTGTTCATAATTAAGAGAAGAAACCACCAAATGAGCATATACATAAATATATGCAGCAACGAGGTAATTTTTTTTTCTTTATGTGAACTATTTTGGCCTAATTCTTCTTTTTTTCCAAAAAGAACGGCTAATATTTCATGGGGAGAGATAAGATCTTGCCTTAATACAGTTAGCTTCAATTGACCTTGAACTGAATCTACAAATTTCGTAGGGATGACCTCTTCATCGACGCTTGATACACATTCACAAATAAATGAACTGAGAAGATTGCTATTTCGATAACTGGTCCGATAGAGGATCCAAAATAAAGGCAGATGTCCAGTGCTCCCGAGGAGAGTCGTGGCATCGTGGGATCTTAGAATAACAGAGTTCTTCAGAATGATAGAATTAAAGAATCTTAGAATTGCAGAATGCAGAGCTGGAAGAGACCCTTAACATCAGAAAATTAAAGAGAACTGACGGTGACCTCTTGAGGGAAGGGGTAAAGTACTGGTCACCCCCAGCCAGGAGCCTGGCACGAAGCAGGGGCATTGGAACTATTTCATAACAAGTGAATGAGTGAATGATTAGTGTCAGGGAAGTCATAGTGCAAAAGAAAGCCAGAAGGGAAATCATTCATTCATTCATTCATTCATTCACTGATTCATTTGGCAGAGCTCTGGTGGGTGTCTAGGAGGCATCAGGGACAGCAGCTGCCCTTGAGGAAGTCTCAGTCTCATGATGGTTACTGCAGGGAGCATTCGGGGACTAGTTCCTCAACTCCGTCGCCCTTTTCTTGCCCAAACTGCTTCTGCACAGGGACCCACCATCTCTTGGCCCCTGATCCTGCATTTTGAAAGGCTGCTCCAGCTAGGTAAGTCATGGAATCTTGCCTGTCACTAAGTGGGACAGCTGGCAAGATTTTAACAGCAGCAATGACAGAGGAAAGAAACATTTAAAAAGGGTATATAACCAACAACTTCCCCAATAAAAAAGAAAAAAAAGATAATGAACAGAGAAAAAAAAAAAAAAA
>JAQZBX010034575.1:0-24836 GCA_029593785.1 Cabassous unicinctus | reverse complement strand
CCCAATGAGGCATATTTCTCAAGGAGCTTAAAAATGGCCTTTGTAAGAGTATAAACAGGGTGAAATTAGGCTCCAAGTCTTGAAGTGCTTAGCTCTCCTCTGCAAGTCGGGTATCCTTGATCCCTCCTTGACCAGCCACAGACCTTGTCTCGTAGTCGGTCTTGACAAGAGCTAAGCACCTCCATTGATGGCCGCCACAAATGTTTAACTTCACTGCTAAAGATTCATGAATTTCATGATGCATTGAGCCTGTCCTGGTTGTAGGAATTTCCTGTTGTTGTCTTTTTTTCTGCAGAAAGAAGTAGTCTCTCCTGATTTTTGCAATATGATTACTGACATTTATGTTGAATTCTTTTTCCTATCCAAAAGTTGAAAATCAATTGTGGTCTCAAGGGTGGAAACATACATATATGTTTTCTGCTTAATTTCCTAGTGACATTTAAATTGGTTTAACTCAGAGATTATAACCCCAAACCTCCGTCTCACTTTTTTCTATGTACGGAAAGATTTCCCAAAAGAAAAGATGGTCAAGTGTCCTGTTTAAAATGGTGAAAAACATCTCAAGTCTTTAAAGAGTAGTTATAGCAAAATGGATACTCTTTAAACGCTGTGAACTTTGAACACAAACCAAGGTTCCTTCTTCCATTCAGTCTTATGATATCAAAATGCATGTACTGTATGTTTTTAAAAATTCTAATGAACCAGGAGAGTGCAAGGTATGAGATTTGACAAAATGGAAAATGCCAAAGAAGTCTAAGGCAAGGAAATTGGACCCAGGATTTAAATTTT
This sequence comes from Cabassous unicinctus, assembly GCA_029593785.1. Taxonomy (NCBI): domain Eukaryota; kingdom Metazoa; phylum Chordata; class Mammalia; order Cingulata; family Chlamyphoridae; genus Cabassous; species Cabassous unicinctus. The sequence goes on along the minus strand of JAQZBX010034575.1, from coordinate 24,047 downwards.
GGTTTGTTTCAGAATAAGTTGTTTTTAATATTTCTCATGGGTTAATTCAAATCTTCCCTATCTCTTACTCTAGCTCTTGCAGTGGCATCCAGTTTTGCACACGTTTTTATCTATCAGTACAGGTACAAACCTACTGCACATCCCCTCACAAGTAGAAAATTAACAAGTTTTGTTAAACAAAAATTTTCAAGTTTTCCTCTAAATTAAGGTTCTTTTTGGGTTCAGGCAATAAATTGAAATAGATAAAGATATGATTAAATTAGACAGATGAGGGTTAAATCTAATTACATTGTGATTTTAATATTTATTTCCATGATCACTAAGCATATTTTCAGATATTTACATGTGTTTTGGATATTCTTTCCTGTAAAAAGCTTGTTTTCAATTTTGACCATTTTTCAAATGGTTTTTTTACTTTTTATCTCATTGGGAGTGTTTACAGATTTTGGAAACTAAGTTAAAACCTTCTTCCAGTTTAAGGGTTTTTTTTCTAAACTATATGATGGAGTTTTAACCAACAAACTTCTTAATTTCAAATATTAGAAATCCCAATTTTTACAGTTATCTTTTGTTTTATTTAGACATTCCTTCATAATGATGATAGGATAAATGTATTCAGTTATAATTTTTTTCACAGAGGTAGTTTTGCTTTTAAGTTTAAATGCATAATCTATTGGGAAATGAATTTTTATATTCTGTGATATGAGAATAAATTTCTTTTTTTCTTCCCTATAAGGAGGACGTGTTTTTCCAGTATGAATAATTGATTATTATTACCTATTATCTGCCTTCTGATCTTCAATTTCCTCACTGTCATATATCATGATCATGCATGAGAATGTTCGCGAGCTATTTTTGTTATAATGAATTAATTTTTCTGTTCCTGTGCTAATATCACATTGCTTTACTCATATATTATAAGTGATGATATTCATGAGGACCAATATCCTTCCCTTCTCTTTATCTTTCTGGCTTCTCATGATATAATGCCATTTGATATTCCACATAAATTTAGAAAAAGGTCAATGAGTTCCACGAGAAATACTTCTCAGACAGTAACTGCAATTGCACTGAATCTAAAAACCAATTTATGGAAAAATGACTTCTAGTCAATATATCTCCCTATTAAGAAGAAGCTACAGCAATCCCTTATTTCCAAAAGTCACTATCATGTCTTTTAAAGAAAGTTTATAATTTTGGATATATACTGTGATATTCTCTTCTGAGTACTTTAAAGCATGTTTGTTTTCTTTTATAAAGTGTATTTTGTAAATATTTATTTTCTTTTGATGGTTCATATATAGAAATTGTCTTTGAACCAAGGCTTGCTGCCCAATGCAAACAAGACTCAATTCTAAGACTCAGGCTTTTGAGAAAAGGAAGAGATTTATTTCAAGTTCAACCAATTAGTGGTTAGGTGGTAAGGCTCAAGGCTACAATTTATCTCCCTGACATGAGAGCTAAGGGAGATTTTATTGTGATAGGAGGTGGGTGTTGCTTTGGGGAAGTTTAGGACAAGCTCCAGACTGAATTTCCCTTGATGAAAGATCTCTCACATTGGATTTGTTTATGATGCCCCCCGATTCATGCAACTTTGGTTCTGAGGTGGATGATATTTTGTTAGTGTCTCAGAAGTCATCTAAGGATGCCATTCTGTATATCTGGACATGCTCAAGTTATATAACTCTCTCAGTTGGCCACTTGGAAAACAAACACAAGAAGAAAACTTAGATAGGAAAAATTACAAAAGATACAGATAAATGAAGATGGTACTAACTGGTTCTAGGCTGTTTCAAAATGAAAATGACTTTGCATATTAGTCTTATATCTTTTTTATATATACATAAATATATATTTGAAAGAAGCATGAGGTTACATAAATGTTACATTAAAAATATAGGGGATTGGAGGGAGGAGCCAAGATGGTGGCAGAGTGAGGAGCTATAGGAGTCTGCTCATGCTTCAGGACAGTTTGTAATCACCCAGAGCTACATAGAGCACCTGTTTCGAAGCTCCAGGAAACAAGAAGAGTATATTGCAATATTTCTTGAAAGTGTGCAAGGAGGAGACTGCCCATCTGCAGAGAGGATTCAGGAGTAGAGTCCTCCATGCTATAGAGGTTGGTGCCCGTGGCACAAGCCACCTCGGTAGCTATTCTGTGGCTGGAGTTGGAAGCTCCACTTCTCAAAAAGCAGGGTAGGAAGATACGGTGTGGCACCAATTTCACCTACTGATTGGTGAATTTGGCGGGCTAAAGTATAATCCTAGAAACAAATAACTTTTAGCCTGTCCAGGTCAGAAGGAGGCCGGTAGCTGCCATTTTGTCTCTGCCCCTGACCTGAGGGGAAGCAGGGCTGCTTGAAAATCACAGTGCTGGTAAGGACCGGCTTCTTTCCGCCCAGGTCAGATTGCAGCTCTAGCCTAAATCCCAGCCCCATCTCTGGCAAGGAGGAAACTGGGGGGACCTGCACAACCTCTCTTGGAAACTCCAACCACATCACAGAGTCCAGTGCACATCCTACTCTAGCAGCACAAGCCACCTCAGGAGCTATTCTATGACTTGAGTTAGAAACTCCATTATCCATTAACGGTGGAGGAAGAGACAGTTGTCCACCGACATCAGCTACTGATTAGTATACTCGGCTGGCTAAAGAATAATCTAGAAACAGCTAGAGTTTGAGGCTGTCCAAGTTGGAAAGACTCTGGTAGCTGCCATTTTGACTCTGTCCCCAGCATGAGGAAAAGCCTGGCTGATTGAAAATACAATGAATTTAGGGACTGGCTTCTTTCCACCAAGATATGACTGCAACCCCATGCCTTGATAAGATAGAAGGGGGCTGTTGTTTCCTCTGCCTCTCCAGGCAAAGGCAGGTAATCTCAGCCTAAAGGGACTGAACTGTTGGGTGCTTGTAGAACCACCCCTACCACCCACTAGAATATAAGGGGGCTGGTGTTTCCTCAGCCACTCTGAGCAATGGTGGGCACCTTCAGCCTGCAGAGACTGAACTGTTGGATGTCAGTGGTTCCATTTCTACCCCTAAAGGGCAGAAGGGAGAATACTCCCTCAGCTTCTCAGGGCAACTGCCAGTGTATTTGGCCCACACAGATTAGATTCTTGGGCACTCAGAGGTTCAATTCCTCCCCTGGCAAGGAGGGGGTCTGGCGCTACATCAGGTTACCTGAGTAACTGTGGTCATTTTGGACCCACACACAGCATAGAATGCTGCCCACTACTGTAGCTCCATACCTGCCCAAGGTAAGGGAGGAAAGGAAGGAGAAGATTCATCAATTCCTGGGACAATATGGGCAGCTTCAGCCTCCATAGCTTACAGCACCAACGACATCCTTGCCTCCTACTCCACAACCAGTAAGGGAGAAAAGACAAGAAAGTCCTAAACTTAATGGATAAACTGCACCCAGAATAAATACATCTAGCAAGCCAGATGTGAAAACACCAAAAAAAATTACAAGGCATACCAAGAAACAGGAAGATATAGGCCAGTTAAAGGAACAAAAGAAGGCTGAAAGGACATAAAGAATTTGAGACAACTAATCATAGATGTTCAAACAAATCTCCTTAATAAATTTAATGATATGGCTAAAGAGATTACAGATATTAAGAAGATATTGGATGAGCACAAAGAAGAATTTGAAAGCATACATAGAAAAATATCAGTCCTTATGGGCATGAAAGTTTCAATAAGTGAAATAAAAAATACACTGGAGGCATATAAGAGCAGATTTGAGAAAGCAGGTGGTGAGCTTGATACATGGCCTCCGAAAGTGAACATACAAAATAACAGATGAAGAAAATAAGAGAAAAAATTTGAACAAGATATCAGGGAACTAAACGACTGGAAGAGCCATGCAAACATATGTGTCATGGGTGTCCCAGAAGGAGAAGAGAAGGGAAAAGGGACAGAAGCAATATTTGAAGAAATAATGGTAGATAATTTCTCTACCCTATTGAAGGACATAGACATCTGTTTCCAAGAAGCACAACATACTCCCATCCAAATAATCTGAAAACACCAACTCTGAGACACATACTAATCAGAAAGTCAAATGCCAAAGGTACAGAGAGAATTCTGAGAGTAGCAAGAGAAAAGCCATGCATAACTTATAAGGGATACCCAATAAGATTAAGTGCCAATTTCTCAACAGAAACCATGGAAGTAAGAAGGCAGTAGTTTGATATATTTAAGATACTGCAAGAGAAAAAGTGCCTGCCAAGAAATTCATATCCAGCAAGATTATCTTTCAAAAGTGAGGGTGAGCTTAAAATATTGACAAAGAAATAGAATCTGTGAGAGTTTATAACAAAAAGACCAGATTTGCAGGAAATACTAAAGGGAATGTTACAACCTGAAAAGAAACCACAAGAGAGAGAAGCTTGGAAGAGAGTCTAGAAATGATGACCATATCATTATCAGGAATTATAAGTGTCAAAAATAAAATGACAAATAAAATGCAAAGATCAAAATGTATGAAATGAGAACTGCTTTTACAGTAATAATATTGAATAACATTGAATTTTAATGGATTAAACTCTCCAAACAAAAGACACAGAATGGCAGAATGGATAAGAAAATATAAGCCATCTATATGTTCTCTGAAAGAGACTCCTCTTATACCCAAAAATACCAATAGTAAAAGGTTGGAAACAGATATCCCATGCATGCAGTAATCAAAAAAAAAGCTGTGGTGACTATACTTATATCAGATAATATAGGGTTTAAAAGCAAAACTGTTAATAGAAATAAGGAAGGACATTACATATTAATAAAAGGAATGATTCACCAGGAAGAAATAACAATCATAAATATATATGCATCTAACCAGGATGCCCCAAGGTACATGAGGCATACACTGGCAAAACTACAATAATAATTGGAGACTTCAGTACAACACTCTCAGCACTGGATAGAACATTTGGGCAGAGGATAAATAAAGAAACAGAGAGCTTGAATAATATGATAAATGGACTAAACCTAATAGACATATACAGAAATTTGTACCTCCAAACAACATAATATACATTTTTTTTCAAGTGCTCATGTATCTTTCTCCAGGTTAGACCATATGTTGGGTCACAAAACAAATCGTAATAAATTTGACAAAATTGAAATTATACAAAACATTCTCTCTGATCATAATGTAATAAAGTTGGAATTCAACAAACAGCAGAAAAATGGACAAATCAAATATATATGGAGATTAAACAACACAATCTTAAATAATCAGTGAGTTACAGATGAAATCTCAAGAGAAATCAATAAATATCTGGAGACGAATAAAAATGAGAATACAACATTTCAGAGCGTATTGGAAGCAGCGAAGGCAGTATTGAGAGGAAAATTTATAGCCTTCAACGTTTCCAATAAAAAAAGAGAAAGACTTAAAATTAATGGCCTAACTACAAACCTGGAGGAACTGGAAAAAGAATAACAAACAAATCCCAAAGCAAGTAGAAGGAATGAAATAACAAAGGTCAGAGAAGAAATAAATGAAATTGAGATAAAAAAAAACAATAGAGAGAATTAACAAAACCAAATGTTGGTTCTTCGAGATTAACAAAATTGACAAACCATTAGCTAGACTGACTAAGAAAAAAAGAGATAAGATGCAACTAAATAAAATAAAAAATGAAAATGAAAGCATTACTAGTGACCCCACAGAAATAAGAGAGGTCATAAGAGAATCCTATGAAGAACTTTATGCCAAAGAACTAGACAAAATAGAGGAAATAGAAAAATTCCTTGGAATGTACAAATGAGGTACACTGACCCTAAAAGTAATAGAAGACCTCAAAAAACCAATCACAAGTAAAGAGATTGAAACAGTCATCAAACCACTCCCCAAAATGAAAAGCCCAGAACCAGATCATATCACATGTGAGTTCTACCAGGCATTCAAAGAAGAGGAAATACCAATCTTACTCAAGCCCCTCCAAAAAAATTGAAGAAGAAAGAACACTACCAAACTCATTCTACAAAGCCAATATCACCCTAATACCAAAGCCAAAGATATTGCAAAAAAAGAAAATTACAGACCCATTTATCTAATGAATACAAATGCAAAAATCCTCAATAAAATATTTGCTAATTGAATCCAACAACACATCAAGTAAAAGAATTACTCATCATGATCAAGTAAGTTTTATACCAGACGTGCAAAGCTGGTTCAACACAAGAAAATCAATCAGTACTATACACCACATTAATAAATCAAAAAAGAAAAGTCACATGATCTTATCAATTGATGCAGAATAAGCATTTGACAAAATATAGCATCCATTCTTGATAAAAATACTACAAAATATAAGTATTGAAGGAAATTTTCTCAACATGATAAAGACCATATATGAAAAGCCCACAACTAACTTTGTACTCAATGGTGAAAGACTGAAAGCTTTCCCACTGAGATCAGGGACAAGACAAGGATGGCCATTGTCACCATTGTTGTTCAATATAGTCCTAGAGGTATTAGCTAGAACAATCAGAGTAGAAAAATAAGTAAAAGGCATCCAAATTGGAAAGGAAGAATTAAAACTTTAACTATTTGCAAATTATATAATTGCATATCAAGAAAGTCCTGAAAAATCTACAACAAAGCTGCTAGAGCTAATAAATGATTTCAGTAGCGTGTCAGGATACAAGTTCAATACACAAAATTCAGTGGTGTTTCTATATGCTAGCAATGCACAATCTGAGGAGAAAAATCAGGAAACAAATTAAATTTACAATATCAACTAAAAGAATCAAATATTTAGGAATAAACTTAACCAAGGTTGTAAAGCACTTGCATTCAGAAAACTATAATGCTTTGCTAAAAGAAATTTTAAAAAGGCGTATATAATTGGAAGAACATTCCATGCTCATGGATTGGAAGACTAAATATCATTAAGATGTCAATTCTACCCAAATTGATATACAGATTCAATGCAATCCCAATAAAAATTCCACCAGCATTTTTCAAAAAAATGGAAACACAATTATCAAATTTATCTGGAAGGGTAAGGGCCTTGAATAGCCAGAAACATCTTAAAAAGGAAAAGTTAATTGGAGGACTCTCACTTCCAGACTTTAAAGGCATATGACCTAGCTACAGTGGTAAAACCAGCATGGTATTGATATAAAGATAGACAAATATACCAATGGAACCAAAATGATGGTTCAGAAACAGAGCCTGACATCTATGGCTAAGTGATTTTTGACAAGCCTTTCAAACCCACCCAGCTGCAAAAGAACAGTTTATACAACAAATAGTGCTGGGAGAACTGGATATCCATAGCCAAAAGAATGAAAGAAGACCCTTACCTGGCACCTTATACAAAAATTAACTCAAAATCGATGAAAGACCTAAATAGAAAAGCAAGTACAATAAAGCTCCTAGAAGAAAAGTTAGGGAAATATCTTCAAGACCTGTTGGTAGGTGGTGGATTCTTAAGCCTTACAGCAAAAGCACAAACAATGAAAGAAAACATGGATAAACGGGACCTCCTCAAACTTAAACACTTCTGAAAATCAAAGGACTTCATCAAGAAGGTGAAAAGGCAGCCCACTCAATGGGAGAAAATATTTGGTAACCACATATCCGATAAGGGTTTGATTTCTATTCTACATAAAGAGATCATACAACTCAACAATAAAAGAGCAAGCAATACAATTAAAAAATGGGCAAAAGATTTAAATAGACTTTTCTCCAAAGAGTAAATATAAATGAACAAAAAGCACATGAAAAAAAGTTCCCTATCACTAGCTATTAGGGAAATGCAAATTAAAACAACAATGAAATATCATCTAACACTGCATAGAATGGCCATTTTTTTAAAAACAGACAACAATAAGGCCTGGAGAGGATGTGGAGAAATAGGAACACTCCTTCCCTGTTGGTGGGAGAGTAAAATGGTGCACCCTCTGTGGAAGTTAGTTTGGCAGTTCCTCAACAAACTAAATATTGAATTGCCTTATGATCCAGCAATTCCTCTACTAGGAATATATACTGAAGAAATAAAAACTATGACATGAACAAACATCTGCACACTTGTGTTCATAGCAGCATTAATCAAAATTGCCAAAAGATGGAAACAACACAAGTGTTCATCAACGAATGGAAGGATAAACAAAATGTGGTATATACATGCGATGGAATACTATGTTGCAGCAAGCAGAAATAAAATTGGGAGATATGTAATATCATAGATGAATCTTGAAGACATTATAATACACGAAGTAAGCCAGACACAAAAGGACAAATATTGCATGGTCTTATTAATATGAACTAAATATGAAGCAAAAACACATGGAGTTAAAACTTAGAGTATAGGTTATTAGGAGATAAGAGGAGGGTTGGGAAGAACTATTGATGCTTAATGTATGTAGAAGCTTTAATTAACTTGACTGTAAAAGTGTGGAAATGGGTAAAGTTGATGGTAACACATTATAGTGAGTAGCAACTGGTTTATAAATGGGATTGTGGCTGAAAAAGGTAGTCTGAGGAAGTAAATGTCAATTGAAAGAAAGCTAAAGATTTGGAATAATCTAAATTATAATCTATAATACAGTGAACCCAGAGGTGGATGAGAATTGTGGTTGAGGATACAAATGCAATAGTGCCCTTCCGTGAGCAAAAATAGATGTACTATTGCAGGGTGGTGGGAATGTGGAGAAGCATGGGAAAACTACAATTGGTGCAACCTATAGACTGTAGCTAACAGCAATACTTTAATATTCTTGCATCAATGCCAAAGATGTACTGTGTTGATAATGGTGGTGTATGGAAAAGATTTGCCAAATGTATGCTATGGACCATGGTTGATGGTAATAGTCTGATAATATTATCTCATAATTTGTAACAAATGTTCCTGAACGGTGTGGTGTGCTGGTGAAGGGGTGTTGTATGGAAATTCTACACATGTGTTTGATTGTTTTGCCAGTTCACAACCTCTGTAATAAAATATGTTTTTTAAAAATAGGGTGGGTTGGGGTTATATTACCAAATGTAAGATAGGGACTGTAGTAAGTAGTAATATTTTGACGATGCTCTTGCATAGTTTGTAACAAATGTTTCACAACAATTCAAAGTGTTGGTGGAAGGGTGATGTATGATACCCCCATATGATGTTATGTATGTTTATTTTGTAAGTTCACAATCTTTACAATACACTTATTATTTATGCATGTCATGTATGAATGATACATCAATAAAATATTAATTAAAAAAATATATAGGGGAGTCCCATATATCCTGCCCCTCCCTCTCCCACACAATTCCCCATTAACAAAATCTTTCATTAGTGTAGTACTTTACTTATGATTGATGAAATATATTGAAGCATTGATATTAACCATGGACTATTGTTTGCATTATACTTTGCACTGCACAAATTTATAGATTTTGACAAAATGTGTAATGACCTGTATCCATCATTGCAATGTAATTCAGCACAATTCCAATGTCCCCAAAAGGTCCCATGTTACATCTGTTCTTCCCTCTCCCTCCCCACAAAAACTCTGGCAGCCACTGTCTTTATGTCAATGATACAAGTACTTCCATTGCTAAAATAATAAGTCTATTTAAGACCATAGTTGCATTCCTCTCTTATGTTTGTTCATTACTCAACCTTGAGGATTTTGGGAAGCTGATGCCCACTCCATTTCTGATTGAGAGGGAGCTTAGATCCCATGAGCTAGATGGAAGCAACTGCCTTGCTTGCAGTTGTAGATATTCTGTTTTCTGGGATGGCCATTTTCCATCATCATTCTTCTGTAAGTTGTTATGTGCAAGTCCAATGAACTGGAGAGTATGAGTTGCAACTCTGCTGAGTTTCAGGGCTCAACTGGCAAATAAACAGACCAAAAATTTGAGTCTCTGGGACATATATTTAATGAGTATAAAGCTAATTATAGGTTAAAATAAAAGGGGCAGAAGAGTCATGCATAGAGAAATCACAAATAAGTCTAACCATTTACATTGAGGAGAATATATTCCAAAGTAAGGCCCACTGACAGGGTGCCAAATTACTGAGCTTGTCTGCTCTGCTTATTGTATCTAGATGTCTCTAGAGCCCTGAGGAGCCCCACTGTTTGAGGCACTGCTACTGTGGCAGTCAATGAAATTCTGCTGAAATGTGCATAAGCTTAACCTCCTATGTCTTAAAACTTCTATTTGCCACTTCATAATTCTTATAGCCACAGCTTCTTTTTCTATGTAGATATTCACATTAATTTTGAATAACAGTTTTATAATTTCCTTTGAAATTTTTGGAATTTTGAAACTTTTCTTCTTATCATACTATGTTGCCAGGACCTCTAGAACAACATTGGACAAAAGGGTGACAATAGACTTGTTCCTGATTAAATGAAATGTTTTTTTACCTTCTCAACATTGAAATGTTCACTCTAAGTTTACGTTTTTCTTTCTTTCAGATAACCTGTATCGGATGTGAGAAATTTTCTTAAATTTTGTCTGCTAAGAATTTCTCACTCATTTTAAAAAAATTTCTGAGAAACGGTCATATATATTTTCCTCCATTACCATGTGGATCTCTAATTTAGAAGGATTTAATTTTAGTAAACCTATATCAGCCATGAATTTTCATATAGAGATGATTTCACTTTGCTGGTATGGTGTGTGGAATTTACATCTAAAATCATGAGTGAGATTGGACCATAATACCTTTCTTGTTTGAATTTGATATTAAGGTTATACTGTTTTATAAAGTTAATTAAAAAATATTCTTCTCTATTTTTTGAAGGAGTTTAGAGGATCCTTAAATATTTATAAAACCTGTTATAAAAGTTTGTATTACTAGTGTTTCATATTTAAAAACTGTTTAAATTTATTTTAAATGTTTACAGAAACTTTCAGATTTTCTTACAATTTCTGTATCACTACTGGTGTGTCATGTTATTAATTTAAAATTTTTTATGTATTTGAATAGATTTTATATCATCTGTTGGTGTCTTCTCAAACGCCATTTCATAGTATTTTATATGATATATATTGGTCAATATGTATTTGTGAATTCAAATTATTAAAAGACTTAGAAAATTATGTGGTATGTGAATATATATAATGTTAAATCCCAATAGAGTCTAGAGTAGGACTTCATAATGAGGCATATCAATTAAATCGAGAAAAGGAATATTAACAGTAAAGGAGATCCATAATTTTTATAAAGAGTCATACATCAATTTAGTTTCACTTCAAATTTAACAGAAAGAATGGTTTTCAGATAATCTTGAGGTGGAGAATTGTGTATAAGAATTTGTGCACAGGTCATAAACTTCTTAAGATTTTCATATTTTGATCACGTTTCTTTTCTGTTTTTTCATTCATTGTTATATTATTCTTTTATTTGCATACTACCAATTTTCTAGTATCTTATTGTGGATACCTAGCTCACTAATTTTGAAACTCTGATATTTAAATGGTCACCATTTAGTCTTATAAGTATTCTTTCAATTATGCATTCAGATATTAATGACTCAACTAATATTATTTTAAAGGAATTTCATTGAAATTTAATTCACATATAAAAAACAACACAATCCTAAGTTTCACTAAGTGTAATTTTACACACACATGCCCATATCACCACCATATAGATCATGAAATGTAACATTTGCAACAACACAGAACATTCTTTCCTCTAGTCTTCAAAAGTAACTGCAATCTTAACATCTAATAACATATTTAGATTTATCTATTTTATCCATCATATAAGTGTAATCATACAAAATTTGCTCTTTCTATTTTCTTTTTTTCTGCATTATTATACTGTGAGATTGTGACACTTTTGCATATCAGAGGCAGTGGTAAATCCTTAATTTCATTGTTGAAATTTTATTGTATGAATATACCATCAAATATTCATTATTTATTTGAGTTATTGAAAGTTTGTGGATGAGGAATTGTGAGAAGATGGCATCAGATTAAGGAGGCAAGGCTCAGCTCTCTCACAAAAACAACAGAGAAAGAGCCAAAAGCTACCTGAGGGACCTGCTTTGGGGATCAGCATACCAGGAGAGTGCCCCAAAACTCCCCAAAGAGTGAAGGACAGAGAGAAGAAGAACCTCAAACAACAAACTGTGAATTACTAAATAACCCAGTCACTGGCAAGGGTTCCCCTTGCCCATTCCCATTTATTAAGTGGAAGTAAAACCCCTGGCTCATTGTAGCTGACTGAGAGGGAAGCAGATATCTTCCTCCCTGTCAGCTATTACAAGGAAAAAGGGAAGGGAGGTAGGGGGTCTTTTCTTCAGTGAATTCAGCCAGTGGATCCCACTTTGAATCTTGACTCTGGCCAGAACAAAACAAAGGAAAATGGAGAGAGAGACAACTCCATGGAAAGGTGTGTCAAATAGCTTCATCTGCTGGCCAGTCTGGAAAATTCATGGACAAAAACAGCACTTGGGCCTCTCTGTTTTCTAACTTCTGGGAGAAAATTTATGCCCAGTTAGTGAGTCTTTCATAAGATTTTGATAACTTAAGATGGGCAATATTAGAAACATTGGATAAGGTTAACTAAATATCAAAGAAGAGCAGTGAAAAAATAATAATAATAGGCAAGATAAAGAATTTAGCCATCAGAGTAAATTCACAAAAATATTCAGATGCCTAGAAATAAAAAAAATTCAAAAATCACAAGCCATACTAGGATACAGGAAGAGATGGCCCAGACAAAAGAAAGAATCAAATATCCTGAAAAGATAAAGGATGTAAAACAATTAATCAATGATAATCACACAAATCTCCTAAGTCAATATAAAGAATTAAAAGAAAATATGACTAAAGAGGTAAAAGATATTATGAAGTCACTGGGTTAACATAATGAACCATTGGAAGGTCTGCAAAAAAAGTAACAGACCTTATGGGAAGGAAAGGCATGATGAATAAGATTAAAATAAGAGGGAAGCAGATTTGGCTCAAGTGGTTGGGCTCATATCTGCCAAATGGAAGGCCCTGGTTTCGGTTCAGGGAGGCTCCAGGTGAGGGCAAGCTGGCCTGCACCTGTGGTGGGCTGACGACCCACACCAGCAGAGAGCTGATGGTCCATGCCCACACCCACAGAGAGCTGATGGCAAAAGCCCATGCTTGCAGAAAGCTGGTGATCTGTGCCTATGGAGAGCTGGTAGAAAGATGATGCAACAAAGGGAAGACAAGCAGACACAAAGGAAATGCATAACAAATGGAAAGAGAAGGCAGACAGCGGGCACAAGCAGTATTCAGCTATGGTAATGGCTTTATCTTTGAAGAGGATTTGGATCACAGAAAGGTTACAACCGGGGTGGGGAAGGATCATTGGTATGGGGTTTCAGGGATGGGGGATGCATGGGAGGAAGTTCACCTGAGCATAAATATAAGGTATAAAAAATGTTCAAAAATTCACAGGGCATTGTCACAGTGGGTGGAGAATCACACAATAAATGAGAGAATACTGAATTCCCATCCTGGAGAGCTTGGCCACATTCTCTAAGGGAGCAGCAACAGTCCACCAAGTGCCAGAGCAGTGACTGGCAAAGGAGGATAATCCACTGATGGGCCCTTGATATTGATGACTAACCTTATGAGTCTTTGCTCTTGAAATTGAAACTTAGCCTATTGTTATGGGGTGCCTAAGGGTTGCCTCCTGAGAGCCTCCTTGTTGCTCAAATGTGGCCTTTCTCTATGCCAAACTTAGCATATGAATGCATTACCTTCCTCCCATCATGAGACGTGACTCCTGGGGATGTACTGCCCTGGCACTGAGGGATTGATATCAAGTGCCAACTGGCAAGGTGACTGGAAAAAGACCTTGAATAAAAGGGGGAAAATGTAAAGACAAATGAGTTTATATGGTGCCAAGACTTCAAAATGAGTCCGGAGTTTATCCCAGAGATAATGCTTATGCACATCTCAGTAGGATCTCATAGAATTCCAAAGTGGGATATCACCCCAAATAGTGTGGCTCCTGAGGTCTCTGGAGACACTCAAGTCCTATGTTAGGGCAGATAGCTCTGGAGTTTGGTGCCTTGCCATTGGACCCTACTTTGTTGTTTGTGCTCCTGTGAGTGACAGAGTTGAACTCAACTATGTCTTCCCTCCACATGGCTCATCTGATCCGTCTACTCAAACCTATACTTGGTGTTGGATTTTGTAGCTGTACATCCAGAGACTTGAGTCTTTGGACTGTCCACGTGCCAGCTGGTCCCAGAACCTCGGTGGAGCAGCAGCTCCTACTCTACAGCTCATTGGACCACTCTTGATAACTGGCAGGGAGATGATGATGGACAACGACCATCCCAGGGAATGGAGTGAGTCTGCAGCTGCAGGCAGGATAATCCCATCCATCTTCCCCATGGGATAAAATCGCCCTCTCATTTGGAGGTGGAGTAAACATCACCATCCGAGACTCCTCAGGATATGGGGAAGAGCTATGGATGAGAGTGGACTTACTGGTATTCTACTATAGACATATTGTGACTAAAGCAATGGAAAAAATTACAACATTGATGTGTAGCCACTGGCCACTGGAGGCTCTGGTTGCAAGGAGACTGAAAAGCAGCTGTAATACAGGGGCTTTTTTGAGACTTGGGAATTGTCATGAATGACACTGCAATGACAGATACAGGCCATTTTAAATCATCATATAATATACAGAACTGTATGGGAGACAGTGTGGTCTACAATGTGAACTATGGTCCTGCTTAATGACAAAGTCCCAGGATGTGTTTATCAATTGCAATTAATGTGCCACACTAATGAAGTATGTTTTTACTTCATTATGTTTATACGGGAGGTTGCGGGTGGTGTGGGGCATATGGGGACCCCTATAGTTTTTGTGTAACATTTATGTAATCTAAGTACCTTTAAAAAATAAATAAATAAAAACAATTTTTAAAAAGAGTGTGAATAAAAAAACAAAGTAAGTAAATAAATAAATAAAATCTTTAAAAAATTTTGTCTTTAAAAATATAAATAAAAATAAATAAATAAGTGGCACATAAGAGCATTTTGAATGGCTCAGTGACAAAATTAGTGATTTCAAAGATAGAACATCTGAACTGGAAAAGATAGGAGGACAGAAAGTGAAGAGAATGGATAAAATGGAACAGAGTCTCAGGGAACTGAATGACAATGAGAAATGCAAAAACATATGCATTGTCAGTAACCTAGAAGGAGAAGAAAATGGAAAAGGGGCAGAAAGAACATTTGAGGAAATAATGACTGAAAACTTCCCATCCCTTATGAAAGACATAAATATCAATATCCAAGGGCAATATACCCCAAACAGAATAAGTCCAAATAGACCTATCCCAACATACCTGCCCTTCAGAATGAAAATAATCAGAAATAAAGGGAAGATTCTGAACACAGCAAGAGAAAAGCAAAGCATCGCATACAAGGGAACCTCAATTAGATTAAGTGCCAACCTTTCATCAGAAACCATGGAGGAGAGAAGAAAGTGGTATGATGTGTTTCAAGGTGCTGAAAGAGAAAAAGTGCCAGCCAAGCATTCTGTATCTGGCAAAGCTGTCCTTCGAAAATGAAGGGGAGTTCAAAACTGCACAGACAAACAAAAACTGATAGAAAATGTTACCAAAAAACAGGATTACAAAAGATATAAAAAAAGTACTGCAGCCTGAAAAGTAAAAACAAGGGCAAGAGACTTGGAGAAGAGTATAGAAATCAAGATTATTAGAAGGGGTAAATTAAAGTGTAAAAAGATAGACAATAGTATGATATGACAACAGAAAGAAAAGGTCAAAATTGATGAAATAAATAATTCATTTACAGTAATAATATTGAATGCCAATGACTCAAATGCCCAATCAAAAGACATAAAATAAGAGAATGGATTAAGAAATATGAGTCATCTATTTGTTGTCTGCAAGAGATTCATCTTAGATATAAGGACACATGAGGTTAAAAGTGAAAGGTTGCAAATAGATATTCCATGAAAATAGTAACCAAAAAAGAGCTGATGCAGTAATGTTAATATCAAAAAAATAGATTTTAAATTCAAACTGTTAAAAGGGATAAAGAAAGTCATTACATATTAATAAAAGGGGCAATTCAGCTAGAAAATAATGATTATACTTATATTTATGCACCTAGCTTTAGTGCCCAAGGTACATGAAGCACACACTGGCAAAGCTGAAGGGAGAAATAGCTGACTCTACAATATTAGTTGGAGACTTCTATTCACCACCTTCCGTAGTGGATAGAACACCTGATCAAAGGATAAATAAAGAAACATAGAACTTGAATAATAATAAAAAATTGACTAGACCAAACAGATATCTATAGAACATTGCACACCAAAACTGCGTTATATACATTCTTTTCAAGAGATCATGGATCTTTCTCCAAGATAGACAATATGTTGGGTCACAAGACAAGTATCAATTATTTTAAAATATTTGAAATTATACAAAACACTTTCTCTGATCATAACAGAATGAAGCTGGAATTCAATAACTGATGGAAAAAGGGAAGATTTATAAATACATGGAGATTAAACAACATACTCTTAAGCAATCACTGGATAAAAGAAGAACTTGCAAGACAATTCAGCAAATATCTTGAGATGAATGAAAAAAAGAACACAACATATAAAAACTCGTGGGCCACCACAAAGGCAGTGCTGAGAAAGAAATTTACAGCTCTCAATTCTTACATTAAAAAAGAAGAAAGAGCTGAAGTTGAAGACCTAACTGCACCCCTGGAGGACTTAGAAGAATAGCAAACTAATCCCAAAGGAAGCCAAAGGAAAGAAATACTAAAGATCAGAGTAGAAATAAATGAAATTGAAAAACAATAGAGGGAATCAATGAAACCAAATGCTAGTTCTTTGAGATGAACAAAATCAAACCCTTAGCTAGACTGACAAAGAATAAAAGAGAAGATTCAAATAAATAAAATCAGAAGTGAAAGGAGGGATATTACCACTGACCCCAAAGAAATAAGAGAGATCATAAGATGATACTATGCAAAACTGTATGCCAAAAACCTAGAAAATGTAGACAAAATGAACAAATTCCAAGAAACACACATGAACCTCCTATACTGACCGTATAAGAATCAGAAATCCTGAACAAACTAATCACAAACGAGCACATTGAAACAGTTATCTAAAACCTCCTAAAGTTGAAAAGGCTAGGATTAGATGGATTCAAAGTTGAATTCTACCAATCATTAAAGATGATCTAATGCTGATTTTGCTCAAGTGCTACCAAAATTTGATAAGGAAAGAATGCTACCAAAGTCATTTGTGAAGCCAAAATTACCCTAATACCAAAACCAGATAAAGACAGTATGAAAAAAGGAAATTACAGACCAATATCTCTAATGAATATAGATGTAAAAATCCTAAACAAAATATTTGAAACCGAATCTAAAAGCACATTTAAAAAGTTATACACCACGATCAAGTGGGTTTTATCCCAGGCATGCAAGGGAAGTTAAACACAAGAAAATCAATTAGTATAATAAACCACATTGAGAAAATTAAGAAGAAAAACCACATGATCCTCTCATTTGATGCATAAATAACATTTGACAAAATACAGCATCCTTTCTTGATAAAAACACTCCAAATTATAGGACTAGAGGGAAACTTTCTCAATATGTTAAACTGCATATATTAAAAGCCTATAGCTAGCATTGTACTCAAAAGTGAAAGACTGAAAGCTTTCCCACAGAGATCAGGAACAAGAAAAGGATGGCTACATTCACAATTATTATTCAATATTGTGCTAGAAGTTCTAGCTAGTGCAATTATGCTAGACAAATAAATAAAAGGCACCCAAATGGGAAAGGAAGGTAAGAAGTAAAATTTTCACTATTCACTGTTGACATGGTCCTATATCTAGAAAATCAAGAAAAATCTACAAAAAAGCTACTAGAATTGAAATATGAGTACAAAAAAGTGGGAGGATACAAGATTAATATGCAAAAATAATAGAGATTCTATATACTACTGATGTGCAATCTGAGGAGGATATCAGGAAAAAATTCCATTTACAATAGTGAATGAAATAATCAAATGTTTAAGAGTAATATTAGCCAAGGACATACAGGACCTGTATTCAGAAAACTACAAAACACTGCTAAAAGAAACTGAAGAAGACTTACATAAATGGAAGGACATTCTTTGTTTATGGATTGGAAGACTAAATAACATTAAAATGTCAATTCTAACCAAACTGATTTACAAATCAATGCAATCCCAATAAAAACACCAACAGCAGTTTTGCAGAATTCTAAAAGCCAGAATTCAAATTTATTTGGAAAGGTAAGGGACTTTGAATAGCCAAAAATGTCTTTAAAAAGAACAACAAAGTTGGAAGACTCTCACTCCTTTAATTTAAAGCATATTACTCTATCTTAAAGATCTTTGTTAAGCATAGTTTCTTAAACCTTACACCCATAGCACCAACAATAAATAAATAAATAATAATAAATAAATGAGACTTTCTCAAAATTAAACACATTTGCACCTCAAAGGGCTCTGTCAAACCGGTGAAAATGCAGCCATCTCATTGTGACAAAATATTTTGAAATCACATATTTGATAAGGGTTCAATATCCATGATATATAAAGAGATCATACAAGTTAACAATAAAAAGACAAACTATCCAATTAAAATATGGGCAAAAGATTTGAAAAGACAACTGTCCGCATAAGAAATATAAATGGCAAAAAACATATGAAAAAATGTTCAACATCACTCAGGATTAGGGAAATGCAAATCAAAACTATGAGATATCATTTCACACCTATTTGACTGGCTGCTTTTAAAAAGTGAGAAAACTGTAAATATTGGAGAAGATGTGGAGAGATAGGAATACTTATTCCCTGTTGGAGTGAATGTACAATGATACAGCCAATGTGTAGGACTGTTTGGCATTTCCTAAAGAAGTTGAATATAGACTTGCCATGGGACAGGGCAATACCATTGCTAGGTAAGAAGAACTGAGAGCAGTGATGTTGTGCATAACATCTGCACAACAATGCTCATAGCAGCATTATTCATGATAGCCAAAAGTTGGAAACAACCCATGTGTCCATCAACTCATGAATGTATAAACGATTTGTTGAGTATACACATGATGGAATATTATGTAGCAGTAAGGAAAAATGTGGTTGTGAAACATATGACAACATGGATGAACCTGGAGGAATTATGTTGAAGGAAATAAGCCAGACACAAGAGGACAAATACTGTATGACTGTGCTATTATGAATTAATATTTTATGTGAAATATAAATATATCATGTGACATATGAATATGGGTAAAATTTCATATATAAGATGTTTTTCTTTGAAGCTGAACAAATGTAGGTTACTACTACAAAATGTTAATATCAGACCCCCAAAAAAACATTTTACTAAGCAAAGGAGACCAGACACAGATTACTACATATTTTATGATTCCGTTTATGCAAAATATAAATATAAATCAGTTAAAGATGTAATTAGATTAGTGGTTATGTAGGGATTGGCAAGGAAAACTAATGGGTGTAGAAGTTTTCTTTTTGGAGTAATGAAATTGTTCAAAAGTTTTTGAGATGATGAATGTACAACGTTGTGAGTATACTAAAAGCCATTGATTATACACTTATGATAGATCACAAGGTATATGAATATATCTCATTTAGACTGCTGAATAAACAAATAAATAATTGTGCAAGAATAGCCAGAAATAGCAGCTATGTACAACAGGAGAACATAGAGAGACTGAGAGGATAGGAATTTTCTTCTTTGCTTGTTTGTCTGTTTTTTGTATTGTTATTATTATTAGTGAATTAATGAAAATGCTCTAATAATGATTGAAGTGATGAACACACAACTATGTGATTAAAACAAATACCACTGATTGTACAATTTGGATGAAATGTATGCTTTATCAATATATATCAATAAAATTGACTTGTTTAAAAAAAGTTTGTGGCTATTCAATGTTCTCTTAAGTCCATATCTTTTGGTGAATATAAATATCTCTGTAGAGTATATTTAGGATTGGATTTCTAGGACATGGGAACATGGTATGGTCAATTTTCAACAATTATCTTCCAAAGTATGTTGTTGTTTATATTGATTTACAAACAACAGTAATTCATGAGTTTTCTAATTGTACCAAATTCTTGCAAACACTTGTTATATTTAATCTGTTTATCTGTTGGCTGATGTTTGAAAATCATGCAATGAAAATACAACACTGAATATCAGACTCATCTGTGCATACATTGTTCTTTCCTTGTCTCTTGGCTAGTCCACCACTTAAGTGGCTCTGTGAATATTTAAGAGTCATCCTATTCCCACTAAAACACCCTATTTTCTGAATGTTTTTGTAAGAAGGTTTTTCAGATGCAAGTTATAATGGCAAATTCTATGAATATGGAATGTCTTATTTATCATCTTATTACACATCTAGCATTGAGTCTTATCAAGTAACATTTCATAATAAAAATAAATCTGGCAGTGCATGCAACTCCAAGGAATTCACTTGTCTTTCCATGTACACATTACATTATTGTAGCTGGTATGACAGTATTATGGAATATCTTACTGAACATTAAAATACCAATTGAGAAAAATCACCGTGAATATGTGAGGCTTTATCTTTAAGTACCAATGTTTCTTCCATAGCCAGAATAATAGCAAGGAATATTAATAAAATCAAGGGTATCAAGGAAGGTAAGTGCAAGTAGTTACCTTTACTTTTACACTAAAAACCCACTTAGAGAATTTTTGCTTCCACTCCCTCCATTTTCAGCTCAACAACGTTCTAGGTGTAAGTCACATAGAGGTTATGTTTTCAAAAGGGAACACAGCAGTGATTTTATTGATTTAGTAATTGAAGATATGATATCAAAATTTTGGGCTCCTCACATATCTATTAAACAAACAGACAATTAAGGGGCTGGATTGATAGATACTGATGTGTAGAGGAAATTTGGTGGCAGAATCGCAATGAGTACAGAGATGAACAATATTCTCTAAGAGTTCTATAAGACACCTCTTAAAATTAACAAGACAAATGCAAAGATAGTGAAAAAATAAAGTGACAAATAATGTAAGATATAAAGACTACTAAAATCTTATGATGAATTGAAGCAACAAGGACTGTTGTAACAGTTCATTTTTTTTGCTTGTTAGATTAATATTTAGGTGTGTGTGTGTGCATACACACACATTTATATACTAATATATATGCATATTAACTAAATAAATTTTCTATTATTCTTATTTCACAAAATATATTTTAGGAGTTAATTGTGCAATTCAATCTTTATGTTACAAATTCTTCAAGGTTGATTTTGCCCAAAATTAAATAGAAACAAACATTTTGCTTAACATTATCCACATATGTCTACAAAAGCAATGTTATGTTTTATTTATCCTTATGTGTGAAAATTGATTAAACCTTTGTAGATTCATCTTGTCCATTTGGAGGAGAAAGCTGTTACTGTTTTATAATGGATTTGCAATTAATACAGAAGAGTGTTACTGACTTCTGAGTAGCTGTAGGTTTTAAAAGGTCTATTCTTTTCGACTTAGGTAAAAATTCACCCTTCTAAATTCTGATCTGTGTTACTTGGACTGAGAGTCCAAAAACAGTTTCTCCTATACCAGATGGTTTCCTATTAGTCTTATCTAAGAAATGCATAAGAGAAGGGAGAAAAGACAGAATTATGCTTTCAAAATAAACTGTTAAAATAATATGAGGATTACTTAAGACAAGTGTGTGAGGAGTATGGAGCAACAATGAACATGAGAAAATAAATAAAAATTAATGAAACACAAAGAAGTCTGTATAAATGTTAAAGACTACACTTTGTATATCACCTCATATAGATTTTAAGGTTCAGTGTTGAATAGACACCTACTTCACAAAGCTACTTCCCTTCCAAAATCAACAATGGTACAATACTTTTCAAAAAGCATTCTTCTTCTGATGTTTCTGAGAGTATAAATCAGAGGATTGAACATAGTGGCAATATTGATGTAGAAAATAGCACTTTGCATGGAAAGGTTATGGTAGGTATAATGCAAATGAAGAAAATAGGCACAAAGAATGGAATAACAGTTAAAAAAGAACTACTAGTAGAATAAGCTTTGCTACAGTGTCCTTCAGGGTAAGCCCTGATGTTGTATATTATCAGAAAATAAGATACAATCAAAATTGCAAAAGACACCAAAGCAATTAGACTTGAAATCACTATTGACAAGAGAACAATTCTTAATTTTTATGTTTTTAATTTACATTATATTTTTATATTTAAAGGGGCTTTAGATTATGTAAATGTTACACCAAATATATAGGGCATTCCCATATACCCCACCCCCTACCACTCACACAGTTTCCCACATTAACATCTTTCTTTAGTGTGGTACATTTGTTACAATTGATGAACACATGTTCAAGCATTGCTAATAACTATGAACTATAGTTTACATTATAGTTTACATTTTGTACCAAACAATTTTACAGGTTTTGACAAAATGTATAACAGCTTGTATTCATCATTGCAATGTCATGCAGGACAATTATAATATCCCAAAAATGCCCTATATTACACCTATTCTTCCCTCTCCTTTCTCTCAGAACCTCTGGTGGCCACTGTATTTATATCAATGATAACAGTTCTTCCATTGCTAGAGTAATATCATCTATTTTAGAACATAGTTACAGTGCCCCCTTATGTTTGTTCATTGCTCTATCTTGAGGATTTGGGGAAGTGATGCCCACTCTGTTTTTGATTGAGAGGGGTCTTATATCACATGGGGCAAATGGATGCAATTGTCTTGCTTGATGTTGTAGACACTCTTTGATTTTTGAGATGAATGTTGCCCATCATCATCCTTTTGTTAGTTGTCCAGGGCAATGAACTGGAGAGTAGGTGTTGCAATTATGCTGTGATTCAGGGTTCAATGGGTATATGAACAGAAAGAAGATTTAAGTCTCTAGGACAATATTTAATGAGCATATTGCTAATTATGGGTTCAAATAAAAGGGGCAGAAGATCCATGTGTAGGGAATTTGTAAATGAGACTAACTCTGTACTCATTTATGTTACATTAGGGAACATATATTCCAAGGTTTGGCTCACTGATGGGATACCAAATTCCTGATCTTGTCTGCCATTCCTATAGTGTCTAGATGTCTCTAGAGCCCTCAGGAGCCCCACTGTTTGAGGCACTGTTTACTGTGGCAGTCAAAAAGATCCTGCTGTGACATGCACAAATATAGCCTCTGGAATAAACTCTTGACTCACTTTGAAATCTCTTAGCCATAAAAACTCATTTGCATTCAATATTTCCCACTTCTGGTCAAGGTATTTTTCCAGATTCATCACTAATATGTGCTTGGTAATAATCCCTCAATGCCAAGAAGTCACATCCACAGGAGTCATGTCCCATATTGGGGAGAAGTTACTGTATTTATATGCTTAGTTTGCCTTAGAGAGAGGCAACATTTGAGGAAAGAGGTTTTCATGAGGGAACTCATAGGCAATATATAATACTAGACTAAGTTTCAATTTCACTAGAAAATGTTCATAAGTGCATCATCAACATGATGATCCTGGTGTATTTGTCTGTCCTCTTTCACTAGGCAACGCCCATGTACTCAGGGGATTTTTGCTGTTCTATTACAGAATGAGTCAGTACTTCTGAGGAAGGGAATTCAATATTTTTTTGGTTATTGTGTGGGTCTCCACCCACAAAGATAATGACCCATGACCAATTGAACATATCTGTATGCCATAGAGTAATGCCCCAGATGCACTCCTCCCCACACATCCCCCATCACCAACACTTTTCATTAATGATCTTCCAATCACATGTAAAATATTATTAATGGGGGAGAGTGGGAGAATGGGAGGGTTTTGGGTATATGGGTATAACCTATATTCTCTATATGACTTTTCTGTAAAATAAAGCTGCTTTGAAGCTAAAGCAAAAATAAATTAAGACACTGGAGGAACACAGGCAAGAAATTGTCACTGTTCATAAAACATAGATTTTAAAGTGCTGAAAGACACAATGAAA
>JAQZBX010034574.1:0-24935 GCA_029593785.1 Cabassous unicinctus | reverse complement strand
TTTTTTTTTTTCTGATCATATCTTTATTGGATGGCCAGTACCTGTTTTACACTGCACTCGGCCAGGTTCCCTGATTCCCACCTCCCCACCGTCCGGTTATGGCTCCCTTGTCTGTTTGCTCATTCTTGCTCATTGTTTGCACTCATTGCCTGCTTCTTTTTGCTTATTGTCTGCTCATTGTCTGTTCTTTTTTTCTTTAGGAGCCACTGGGAACCAAACCTGAGACCTCCCCCGTGAGAGGTGGGCATTCAACTGCTTGAGACACATGCATTCCCAATTTGTTTCATTTTGTTAGCTCTTAGCTCCTAAAACTTCAGAAAATCTCTAAGCTGGATACAGACTCAAGAAACAGAAAGCTCAGGGAATAAATCCCAGAGTTAACATTTTAAAATATTAAAATGTGCAATGTGTAACAAAAGATTAAAAGACAAACAAAGATATGGGAAATGATGGCCCATCCAAAGGAAGAGGATAAAAATCCAGAAAACATCAATGAAGAAGACCAGACTGTGGACATGCCAGACAAAGATTTTTTAAAAATGATCTTCAATATGCTCAAAGAAACAAAGGAAAATATAGAGAAAGAACCAAGGGATATCAGGGAAAAAATGAAGGAATAATATGAAAATGTCAATAAAGAGATAGAAAATTTAAAAGTGAACCATGCAGAACTACTGGAGTTGAAGACCACAGTAACTGAAATGAAAAGTTCCAAATAGCAGATTGGCACTGACAGAAGAAAAACTCAATGAACTCAAAAACAAGACAATTGAAAGGAGTCAGGCTGAGGAGCAAAAAGAAAAAAGAATTAGAATAGCAAAAATAGCCTAAGTGATTTGTTGGATGCCATCAAGTGTACCAATATACACATTATGGGAGTCCTGGAGGGAAAAGAAGAGAAAGAAACAGAAGAAATATTCAAAGAAATAATAACAGAAAATTTTCCAAACTTGGCAAACAATGTGAATATGCACAACCAAGAAGGCTGATGAATACCAAACAGGTTAAACTTGAAACAATATAACCAGATATATAGTAATCAAACTGTAAATGCAAAGCATAAGGAGAGAGTTCTGAAACCTGAAAGAGAAAAGCAATGTGTTAAGTTCAAGGGAAACCCAGTGAGATTAAGTGCTGATTTCTCATCAAAAACCATGGAGGCAAGAAGGCAGTGAGTTGAAATACTTAGTGCCTAGAGAAAACCAATTGCCAATGAAGAATTTTACATCCAGCGAGATTTACCTTTAAAAATGAGAGTGTGGAGGGGATGTGGCTCAAGTGGTTGAATGCCTGCTTCCCACATGGGAGGGCCTGTGTTCGGTCCCCAGTGGTGCCTCCTAAAAACAAAAACAACAAGCAAGCAAACGAAAAATATCAACTCAGAGGAGTCAATGTAGCTCAATGGTTAAGCACCAGCTTCCCACATTTGAGGTCCTGGGTTCAATCCCTGGCCCATGTACCTCAAAAAAAAAAAAAAAAAACAAAAACAAAACAAAAAAAATGAGGGAGAGATTAAGACATTCCCAGATAAACAAAAGCTAAAGGAGTCCATTACCACTAGACCCACCTTACAAGAAATTTTAAAAGGAGTTCTTCAGACTGAAAAGAAAGGACACTATATAGTGGATTCAAGTGGCATAAAGAAATAAAGACCAGTAAGGGTAGCCACACGGGTAATTATAATTGCCAGTATTATGGTATTGTATTTTTTGTAGGCAGCTCCACTTCACTTCTAAAATGCAAATGCATAAAAAGTAATGATAAATCTATGATTTTTGACAGTGTACAAAGATATAATTTGTAACAAATACAAAGAAAGTAGGGGAATGGACGAGTACATGACCATAGCAACTTAACTGTGCTATTGAAGTTAAGTTGATGTTAAATTAAATGTGATTGTTGGAGATTTAGGATGTTAGATTTTAACCCTATGTTAACCACACACACAAAAAGAAATATATATCCAGAAAGAAATGAGAAGGGACTCAATATAGTATAATATAAAAGGCTAAATAAATATAAAAGTAGGCTTTAATGAAATAATTGAAGGTCAAAAAAGATATAGGACTTGCAAAGACTAAATAGCTAATTGGCAGAAGAAAGTCCTGTATTATCAGTAGTTACTTTAATTGTAAATGGAGTAAACTCTCTAGTCAAAAGGCAGAGATTAGCAGGATAGATAAAAATTTTGACCCAACTATGTGCTCTTTATAAAATATTCCCCTTAAATTCAAGACATAAGTAGGTTAAACATAAAAGGATAGAAAAATATGTCATGCAAGTAGAGATGGGGTAGTTATACATAACAGATAAAATAGGATTTAAGTGAAAAGCCATTATGCGAGACAAAGAAGGCCATTATATACTGATAAAAGGGTCAACTCAACAAGAAGACATAATAGCTATAAATGTATATACACCTAACAGCAGAGCCCCAAAATATATGTAGAATATTCACAGATTTGAAGGGAGAAATAGATGGTTCTACATTAATAATAGGAGACTTCAATATACCACTTTCAATAATGGATAGGAGGGGAATGGATGTAGTTCAAGTGGTTGAGTGCCTGCTTTCCATGTACATGGTCCCAAATTTGATCCCCAGTACCTCTTAAAAACAAAACAAACAAACAAATGAAAAAATCAGCTCTCATTTGGGAGCAGACATAGCTCAGTGGTTGAGTGTCTACTTTCCATGTATGAGGTCCCAGGTTCAATCCCCAGTACCTCCTAAAAACAGAACAAACAAACAAACAAACAATGGAAAAACCAACTCTCATTGGGAAGCTGATGTACCACAGTGGTTAAACACTTGCTTTCCATGTAAGAGGTCCTGGGTTCAATCCCTGGTACCTCCTTTAAAAAAATAATAGATAGGACATCTATACAGAAAATCAATAAGGTAGTAGAAGAATTGAGCAATACTCTAAATCAACTAGACCTAACAGAAAAATATAGAACACTTCACACTACAGCATTTAAATACACATTCTTCTTGAGGCACATAGATTAATCTCCAGGATAGACCATATGATAGGTCACAAAACAAGTCTCAATAAATTCAAAATATTGACATACACAATGTTTCTTTTCCCAACACAATGGAATGGCACTAGAAAGCAATAACAGAGAGAGAAATGGAAAATTCACAAATACGTGGAAATTAAACAATGTACTCTTCACAATGGAAATTAAGAAATATCTTGAAGCAAATGAAAAACACAACATACCAAAATGTGTGGGATGAAGCAAAGGCAGCACTGGGAGGGAAATTTATAGCTCCAAACAATTACATTAAAAAAGAAGAAAAATCTCAAATCAGACACCTAACCTCACAACTGGAGATCTAGAAAAAAACACACAAACTAAACCCAATGCAAGAAGAAGGAAGGAAATAACAAAGATTAAAACAGAGATAAATGATATGGAGAATAAAAAAAAAAAAAAACAATTGAGAGAATCAACAAAAGAAATCAATTTACAGATTCAACACAATTCCAATCCCAATTCCAACAGCCTTCTTTGCACAAATGGAAAGGTCAATCGCTCAAATTTATATGGAAGGGTAAGAGGGCCCAAATATCCAAAACCATATTGCAAAAGAAGGAATATGGAGGACTTACACTTCCTAATCTTTAAAATTTATTATAAAGCCATGGTAATCAAAACAGCATTGTATTGGCACAAGGATAGATATATAGACCAGTGGGGTATAATTGAGAGTTCAGAAATCAAACCTCACATTCTTGGCAAACTGATTTTCTTTTTTTCTTTTTTTTTTTTCCTTAACTTTATTTGTACATTTAATAATCAAAAATATAAACAATTAAAAACTAAAAAGTAAACACAGATGAATAAATATATACATTTTTCCATTAAATGTAATGGATACATATAAATTTTTTGTGTGTGTGTGTGGATCAAACAATATGTTACACAATATACTTAGTTCATAGTAATGCATTCATACAGTATTTGTCCTTTTGTGTCTGGCTTGCTTCACTCAGCATAATGTCCTCCAGATTCATCCATGTTGCCATATGCTTTACGACTTCATTTCTTCTTACAGCTGCATAATATTCCATCGTGTGAATAGACCACAGTTTGGGCAAACTGATTTATGACATGGGTTCCTAGTCCACTCAATGGGGAAAGAATAGGCTCATCAAGAAATGATTTGGGGAAAACTGGATGTCCATATGCAAAAGAATTATGGTGGACCTTTACCTCACACCATATAAAAAAATCAACTCAGAATGGATCATTGGCCTAAATATAAGACCCAGAACTATAAAAATCCTAGAACAAAACAGGGGAGCAGCTTCAGGACTTTGGATTAGACAATAATTTCTTAGACTTTACATCCAAAGCACAAACAACAAAAGAAAAAATAAATAAACGGAACCTCATCAAAATAAAAACTTTTGTGCATGAAAGTAAAATGACAACCTACACAATGGGAGAAAATATTTGGAAACCACATATCTGATAAGGATTTAATATCTACTATATATAAAGAAATCCTACAACTCAACAACAAAAAAACAATCAACCCAATTAAAAATGGGCAAAAGACTTGAAGACACATTTCTGTAAAGAAGATATATGACTGGCCAAAAAGCACATGAAAAGATCCTCAACATCATTAGCCACTAGGGAAATGCAAATAAATCAGATACCATTTTACACCCACTAGAATGGCTACTATTAAAATACAAAAAATTACGTGTTGGAGAGGATATGGAGAAATAGGAACACTGGCTCATTGTTAATGGAAATATAAAATGATGCAGCCTCTGTGGAAGATAGTTTGGCAGTTCCTCAGAAAGTTAATAATATTATTACCATATGATCCAGCAATCCCACTTCTAGGTATATACCCAAAAGAATTGAAAGCAGGGACTCAAATAAATATTTGTGCACCAATGTTCATAGCAGCATTATTCACAATTACCAAAAGATGAAAGCAACCCATGTGTCCATCAACCGATGAATGGATAAACAAAACGTGCTATATACACACAATGGAATATTATTTGGCCATTAAAAGTAATGAAGTTCTGATATGTGCAACAACATGGATGAAACTTGAAGACATCATGTTGAGTGAAATAAGCCAGACACAAAAGGACAAATATTTTATGATTTGAAATATTTAACATAAGCACGTTCATAAAATCAGAAGCTAGAATACAGGTCACCAGGGGCTGGGGTAGAGGTATGGAATGGAGAGTTAATGCTTAAATTGTAAATAGTTTTTGTTTGGGGTGATGGAAAATTTTGGTAATGGATGGTGGTGATGGTAGCACAACATTGTGCATGTAATTAGAACTGAAATATATATATTGAATGCGGTTAAAAGGGGAAATTTTAGGTTGTATCTACATTACTAGAATAAAAGTTTTTTAAAAATCCATAGGACTGTACAACACAATATTCATCAAAGCAAAAACAGATAACAGTATTCAAAGAGGAAATATCTTCTTGGTCTCATTTTTTTTAAAAATTAAATTAGGGAAGTTGTAGGTTTCCAGAAAAATCATGCATAAAATACAGGTTCTCCATATGATACCATATTATTAACACCTTGCATTAGTGTGCTGCATTTGTTACAATAATAAAAATGTTTTTTTTAAAAAATGAGACCAAGAAGATATTTCCTCTTTGAATACTGTTATCTGTTTTTGCTTTGATGAATATTGTACTTAGAAATGTTGTTTCAAAGGGACAAAGAACATCTCTCTTAAATTCAGAACTTGGGAAGGGGATTGTGACTGTTTGAAGCTGGATGGACACCAGAAAATTATGTTCTTAAAGCTAATCCATTCCTGGGGGTGTATACCTATTATAGGTGGGACATTTTGATTAGGTTACTTCAATTAAGACATGGCCCAGAGTGGATCTTAATCATCTTTACTGGAGTCCTTTATATACAGACAAATACAGAAAGAGAGACAGAGGGAGGAAGCCAGAAAGCAAGAAGCTAAAGGTAAGCAGGTCCAGAGAAGGAGGGAGAGCCCAGCAGATGCTGCCATGTGCCTTGTCATGTGACAGAGGAATCCAGGATTGCCAGCAGCCAGTCTTTATGGAGAGAGCAATGCCTGATGATACCTTGCTTTTGACATTTTTCTTAACTTCGGAACTGTAAGCTTGCAAGCCAATAAATCCCCATTGTCAAAGCCAACCCATTTTTGGTATATTGCCTGGCAAACAGCATTCTTGGAAGTGATACTCTCAAGTCTATGCCATGGAAATATACACAATTCCCAGCCTTCTAGCAGGAACTACACACATCACCCTGGCATCAAGAGATATTAAGTAATAAACTTATAATAAACTCCAGTTTATGTCAAAGATCAAATCATTTAGAGACTTCAGTATTATTATCATTATTTTTATTATTTGCAACCTATCAAATTTAAAAACTGCTGCTTTCTTACATATATATTTCATAGTGACATATTTGGCATATTTTTGTTTGCATAGCACCTGAAGCTCCTTCCTATCTTTGGGAAGGGCCCATTGTTTAACTTCCCAAAGGCCATATTTTTGCTTTCTCTGTCTTCTTGCCAACCTGGGTGTCACCATCGTGACCTACACTTTAGCCAGATATTCCTGCCTAGAACTTTAATGCAAAGAAATAAGGCAAGTGGAGGACTCATCCTGGGGTCAGAGGAGAGGGCACAAGGCCCAGCCTCCAGAAGCAGCACACCAATGGAGCCAGCATCAGTGACCAGAGGCAGCTGCTGGCATTACCTTCCCTAACTGTGGGCATGATTTTGCCTGGGGTTCCCGCTGCCTTGCTTTCCTATGTTACTACCTATTCTCTGGGCCTGGATCTCCAGCCATCCCAGAGATGTTCTGAGCCACCCAATATTTTTCTGTCTCCTTTTCCTACTTAAATCAGCCAGAATTAGTTTCGCTGTTTTAACTATAAACCCTGACCACTCTTATTATTAATTCTATTTCCTTGATATCCCACCTAAGTGTCTCTATCCAGAGCTCCCTAGGGATAAGCACAACAGTGAATTTCTGATGGCAAAGACACATTTGCTTGAAGAACAAGGCTAAGATTCCCATGCCATTCCCTGGATCAAGCAGACTGAGGAGGCTATGGCTCAGGCCCCTTTTAGACTCACACCGACCAGTCCCAAACTTCACTACTGAATTGCCTGAAGAGACTTTTGATTCCCTAAGCTCTGCGTTTATTCTCTACCTGCATATTACTCTGGAGCATAATTTGACCTATCTTTGTCCCCAGCCAATGGGTGGTGTGAGGCCAGTCTCAATGGAGAATCACACCACTTGCTTAGGTCTTGTAGGCTTTGCCCTGGTCTCTATAATTTTCAAGTCATGACAGAAGAACAAAAGGGGCTAACGAGCATTTCAATTGTATTTGGCCTAAAGTTTCCAAAGCGTCTTCAATGCTATTAGGAACAATAACATTATGCCAGAAAGAGTTGCAGAGGCAACAAAATACTACGAGGTTCTAAGAAACATAGTAATCAAGGACAGCTGAATCTTAAAAGACACATCTATGTCATTGGCCTCAAGGAGATAAAAATACACTTAAAATTTTTTAATAAATCCATTTCACAAATGTCATTAGAGGAATAGTGACAATGTTGCTTTTTGGTTTGCCTTACTTTGCTTTCTTTTAGACCTCCCCCTTGCGAATGCCATTGTGGTGGCACTTGAGACCACATAATCTTGGAGCTGCCTGAAGCTATCTTTGCCATCATTTGCAGAATGCCTGTTTGAGAATGAAGCCAACTCAGAAAAGAAGAATCCAAAAGATACATAAAGAGTTATTATTTCATTTGAGTTCCTCAGTCCAGCTGTATCTAAAAATACCCACTTGACTTGCAAGCTACATGAGCAAATAATACCTCTCCCATTTTTGTTGTTGTTTAGCTAGTTTGAACTGGAGTTCTATCCTTACAAATGACAATGTGATATCAAGTGTATGTCTCTGCTTTGATCTAATTTCCATGGATTACCATTGGCAAGGGAATATTATATCGAAAGGACCATAGATTTCTGTAAGATGTGGTTTCTTCCTTTCTGTTATCTGGCATGCTATCAGGAATATGTGTACACACAAACACACACATCAGCTAGTGGAGAAGCACTTTTGTAAAGCAATCTTTTGACAAGTGCATATAACTGAATTATGATTACACTCAGGGGCATGTCCAATAGGTAAGCAAACTGACTGTCTGAAGTAGAGAAGACTTCTCTTCCACCTATGCATCATTGCCTCACCTCATCAAATTAACAACATGAGAATTTACCTTCCTGATTTTGAACGTGATCTTGCTTGTTAGCTAAACTGTGGCATTTCTCCTTGACTCTGCATATATACAGATGACTTATGTGCAACATAGCTCTCAGCTAGACAGTTGGTTTTTCCTTCCCACTTCTCCAATTCAATTTCTTCAAAACCTATGGGACTGGCCTGAACATCTTCATTCATTCACATGTACATTCAGAAAATATGTCCTGAGCACTCACTATGTGCCAAATCTAGTTGTAGGCATTAGGAGCTCAGCAATAAAACAGAAAAAGGCCCTTACTTTATTTAAAGTAAATAAATGTCAGATGGAGATAAATGTTATGAACAAAGATTAAATTGGGTAAAGAGGATAGGAGTGTAGAGTGGGTGGCTTTTTATATATGGTGGTCAGGGGAGGCCTCTCAGATAAGGTCGTATTTGAACTGAGACCTCAAAGAAGTGAAATAGTGAGCCTTGTTGTTATCTGTGGGAAGAACATGCCAAGCCACGTGAGGGGCCTGAGTGAAAACACGGAAGCAGGAACAGAAGGAAATCAGTGTAGCTAGACTGGAGGGACTGAGGGGTAGTGTGGTAGAAGATGGGGTAAGAAACGTGCTAGTGGTGGGAATGGGGGATGGAGAAAGCTTAGAGACTTTGTAGGCTACTGTAAAAACTTTGGGTTTTATTCTGAGCCAGATAAGAAACCACTGGAGGATTGTGAGCTAGTGAGTCCGTTAATCTGACTTAAAGTTTTAAAGATTGCTCTGTCTGCTATGTTGAGAATATACACAGGGGTAAGAACAGAAGCAAATAGGCCAGTCAGGGAGACCATGAAAATGCAGTGGAGGGGTGAAAAGTGGTTGGTTCTGGATATATTTTGATGGTAGGTCCAGCAACAGAATGGGATGTAAGTAGAAGTGTTTATAAATATCTCCAAGAGTTTTGGTCTAAGCAACTAGATGAATGAAGTTGCTAGTTACTTGGATGCAGTGACTAGGAGAGTGCAGATTTAGAAATGGGGGAGGAATCAGGAGTAAGATTTTTAGATGTATTAGGTTTGAGATGCCTGTCAGATGTCACATAGAGTAGATAGCTAAAAGTATCTGAAGGTAAGGGGAAATTTCTGGGTTAGAGACATATTTGGGAGTCATCAGAGTATAGATGAATTTAAAGTTATGAGGCTGAATGAGGTCATCTAGGAAGTGAGTATGCATAGACAAGAGAAGTCTAAGGACTGTACCCTGGGGCAGTCCCATGTTGAAATTGATAAGATAAGGAGGAAACAGCAAAAAAAGAACAAGAAGGTGTGGCTAGGAAGGTAGGGTGAGAACCAAAAGGTAACTGGAACTCAAATGAAAAAAACACATTTCAGGAAAGAAAAATGTGGTTAATTGGATTAAATGCTGAGATAGGTCAAGTGAGATCAGGACTAACAATTGACAATTGGTTATACTACAGGGAAGTCATTGGAGTAGGTTAAAAAAGAACCATAGGGAATAAATTGGACACAGTGAGTAGAAACAACTCTTTCAAGGAGTTTTTCTGTATACAGCAATTGCAAAGTGGGACAATAGATAAGGAGAAATGGGGAAAAGAGAGGATTTTCATTTAAGAAGAACAGTTTTTCATCATGTTTGTATGCTATGGGAATGATCCATTAGAGAAGAAAGAAATGATGATGGAAGTTGGGGGGAGAGGATAATTGTGGAGCAATTGTAGACAAGAGAAGATGGGGTCTGGTGCACAAGTATAGGAGTTAGCCTTAGATAAGCCAATAGATAATTCATCCAGGACAGGAGGGAAGGCAGAGTCAAAGGAAAAGATGCAGATAGGTGGGCAGATGGGGCAATGGGTCTTGTATAAATCCTCTTCTGAATATTTCTATTTTTCTCAGTAAAATCAGAAGCTGAGTCATCAGCTGAGAGTAGGAATGAGGGAGAAGGTTTGGGAAGTTTTACAAAAGATGATAAGATGTGAAACAGTTGTCTAGGAAAGTGGGGAAAAGACTGAAATGAGACACTATAATAGGATTCCTGGGCAGCAACTAAGGGGCAGCATGAGGTCTGCGGCCATCTTATGTCATGCGTTTTAAGTATTAGGTTGAAGGAGGACGTCCGTAAGTGTTCAGAGTAGATGAAGAAGAGGAGAGAAGTGAGCAAGAACCTAAAATTGAGTTTCATAACTAAGATTTAACACACAGGTGCTAGCACAGGTCCATGGTTCAAATATGAAAAGTGCCTGAAATTTTAAAGAAAAAACTAGATATAATTTGAACATATTAGAAATAAAATCAGAAAATTTCTCACCGAAAATGAAAACTACCATAGACATTTTCTTGTCTAGATCTTTCATTTTACAATATTTGAAAAGTAAGGCCCTGGAAGATTAAATGACTCACTTGCCCAAGGTCATGGCTAGTTAGTGGTAGAGACAAGTCCAGATATCAGTTCTCCTCGATCTTCATCCACTAGTCTTTCCTTCTTCGTTTCTGGTAAGATATGATGGAATTTCAGGCTGGTCCTTCTTCACTCGCCGTGTGCCCAAGCCTTCCTTTCTCTGCATAATTCGGAGCTCTGTCCTATCACTCACTTTCAATACCAAAGCCCCCTTGCTATTTCCGGTAATCACCTAGCTCCCTTCAAGTGCCTCTCCAGATGTGCACTTCATTGAAGCTTCAAACCTCTTGCTTTAGGCTGGATCAAGAATCCAGTCTCAGGAAAGTATAAATTGGGCTTTGCTTGGGAGGAAGTAAAGGGGATGGCGGGATAAGCCTCACCCACCCACTACAGCTGAATTCCTTGGACTCACCAGACAGCACCATGTTTTTCATGCCTCAGTGATAAGGGTATGACATTCTCTTAGCCCTGCTTTTCTTTTGGTCAGAGTAGAGTTCAAGAGATTTTTCAAATCACAAACCGTATGTGCTCATTGGACCAAAAGAATGCCAAATCTTTGCATTAGGAAAAAAATGGATCTGAACCAACAAGCTTGGAGATAGCCTGCAGCCTGTGTCCCATCTGAATACCATTTGAACACAACTGGTTAAAGTTCTTCAAATGATGGCTTTTGTTATCTATAAAATTAAGACTAAACCAGAGATCAAGGAATTTCAACTGGAAGCTATATCCTGTCTCCAGTCTCCCATCTTGGTGTAATTTAAGTGAGTTACAGGCCCCTTTAAATTCACTTATTTAAAACAGATACTCATCCAAAGAGGCACTCTATAAACATTTGGCACATCTTGATGAGCACTTCAATTGTCCTTCAAAGGGAGTGGAAACAACCTCAAAACCAATTACTTATGCTCTCCTCCAAGAAGTCCATTAATCGGAACGAGGGCTCTGCCTCTGGCTGAGCATCTCCTCTCTACTCTTTCATGTCTGACATTTGTCCCTTCTGGGGAACATTGGTACAATTCCAGGCAATTCTTTCTAAATTTAAAAATTATATAAATGTAGAGGTAAAGGGCATCCATGGAGACTAGGAGTTAACATGTTACCACGGGATGGGGTCTTAAGTCTGCCCTCTCTTCTGGCTAAAACAAGCAATTAAAAAATTAACAGTGCTGAAATCTATATCTGAATGTGGTTAAAAGAGAAAATGTTAGGTTGTATATGTGGTAATAGAATAAAAATTTTAAAAAGAAATCCATGGAACAGCACTACATGGTGAACCCTAAGTTAAAACATAAACTATAGTCAGTAGTACAATTATAAAAATGTGCTTTCATCAACTGTAACAAATGAACCACACCAATGGAAAGTGTTAATCATAGAGTGGTATATGGGAATTTTGAATTTTATGCATGATTGTTCTGTAAACCCACAACTTCTCTAAATAAAAAAAAATGGGGGAGAAATCCACATACTTTGGTATCCCCACAAGCTGTATGGAATATTGAGAACAAAATCCTCTAAGCAAAACAACCCTTATGAAATGGGGCCTACATACTCTGAAAAGGGCTAGAAGGGATAAATCATCTTTGTCAACATTACAGCCCTGTAGTAGGAGGGTTGAGGATCAAGATGCAAGCATGTTTTAAAGAACCTGATCATGCTTGGAAGATAGTTTGATATTATATATATCTATGTATATTATCCATAGCTTTTGTTCCAACAGCTACATTTTAAATAAGGAAAATAACCATGTGTATGCAATAATTTAACTACAAATATGATGATCACATTATTTATAATGATGAAAAATTGGAAACAATAAATAAAATATTGGTACATCTGTATTATGAATTATGCAGCCATTAAAAATGATGTTGCAGAAGAATGACATCATAAAATATTCCATATATAAAGTGTAAACGGTAAGGTATAAAACAGTATGTATGGTTTAAAAAAAACTTGTAAAGTATATATATTCATAGAAAACAGATGGAACAAAATACATTAAGGTATTAATAAATGGGTGGTAGAATTATGGAAGACTGTTTTCTTCTTTTACTTATGTTTTTCTTTATCTTTCCTCTGATCATCATTGTCATAGGCTGAGTTCCCTGAGGAAATAGTCTCTGAGATGGAAATTTTTGTGCTCCTGGTAACAACAGTATAAGAGAATGCGCTCAGAAACCATATCTATAGGGGAATGAGGGAAGCAAGGGCAGCCAGAGGGGGGTATTGGGCTGCAATGCAGTTGCCATAGAAACCTCAGCAGAGCCCATGGGGAGTTCTGAGCCTTCCTCTATTGAGGTTAGGAAGCTATACCTCTGTACCCCTATATTGATCCCTATATTGTACGCCGGGGGGGAGATGTCACCTGGGGGAGGCAGCTTCCTTCAGCTGAGGACTGTTCCCAGGGAGGGAGAGCATTTGGGGCAGCTGGGGAAATGGGTGTCTCAATCTTCAAGGGGAGGGTGGGGATCTGGGAGGCACGCCACAACATCTACTACAGTCCACCTGGTGCTACTCAGAGCCACTCACTCCCTCTATTAAGTTTACCGCATCTGGGAACACTTCCTTTCTTTTCCTGGGGAAACTTACAAAACAAAAGTTAATCAGGCAACTACAGGCCCCGCCACTGCAGCTGGTCGTGGGGCTGCAACGGCTTCTTACTATCCTCCTCCTCTATTAACCAGTTTTGATTCTCCTCA
Source organism: Cabassous unicinctus (assembly GCA_029593785.1). Taxonomy (NCBI): domain Eukaryota; kingdom Metazoa; phylum Chordata; class Mammalia; order Cingulata; family Chlamyphoridae; genus Cabassous; species Cabassous unicinctus. The sequence goes on along the minus strand of JAQZBX010034574.1, from coordinate 11,559 downwards.
CTCTCCCTCAGCTAGCATCTCTTTTGATTTGGGTGGCTTACCTGGGGATGGGGGAGGATGATAAACTATATCCTCAACCTGGGTCAACACTGGACCTCCTGATCACATGCACTCTCAGGCCATGACTGCTGAATTTATGCATCTACTAAAAACTTTGGCAGGGGAGTACCAATAGACAACCCAGGGATCCAAAGGTATTTTTCCATGCACCTACTCCACCTGCTGATCAGGGTCAATTAGCTCTGCTACAATGGTGACACCTTTCTTTGACTGGCAGTCTCTTGATACTAGGAAGCTATAGTGACCAGGCAACAAGAATAATTTAAATGTAGTGAAGCTTTTGCCATGTCCTCTGGTGGAAGTATTTCTCCCTCTGGGAACCAAAACCTCTGGACTACAGAACCTAGAGTTGTGGGGATGGGATATACAAATTCTTCAAAAGGCAATGGGAGTAATGGTGCATGGGGCCACTATTTTATGTCTACAATTCGATGAGCTTTAACAAAAGTATAAAGGCATGAAACCACCACAGCAATCAAGATTTAGAGCATTTCTTTCACCCCAAAAGGTTCCCTTGTGCCCCATTTTAGATAATTCCCTCCCTTTCTTTCCCAGCTCCTGGCAACCACTTACCTGCTTTCTATCCCTACAGTTTTGCCTTTTCTAGAACATCATATAAATGGAATTATGCAGTATGTAGTCTTTTGTGTCTTTTTCTTAACTTAATGATGAGGTGCATCCATGTCGCTGCATGTATCAGTAATTCATTCCCTTTAATTGCAGAGTAGAGGTCTATTGTGTGGATATGCCACAATATGTTTATCAATTCATCAGTTGATGCCCATTTGGTTTATTTCCAGTTTGGGCTCTTATGAATATAAATTCTATGATCTTTTGCAAAGGAGTGGGAATACTGGGATATATGGTATGTACACCAAACCATTGTGCCATTTTCTGTTCCCACCAGCAGTGTATGAGAGTTCCAGTTGCTCCACATTCACAAAGATTTTCTTCTATGTTTTTCTCCTAGAAGTTTATAGTTTTAGCTTTTATGTTTAGGTCTATGATCCATTTTAAGTTCATTTTTGTATATGGTATGAGATGAGGTTTGAGTGTTTTCTTATTGCTATTTTTGTTTTTACATATGACTACTCAGTTGTTCCAGCTAGTGAGGGCCATTCTAACATCGTGTTAATACTGTCTCCTGGAATCCTTGCCAGGGTGTTAAATCCTGTATTACAGAGAAGTGGTCCCATATTGAGAAACTCTCCTTTGCCCAACCTTATGTTCCACTCCCCCACCCCTACCTCAACTCCCCAACCACCTCTCTCCCCCTATCCAGCACCTTCAGGATCCAGTTCTAGGCATCCCTGCCTGCCTCCTGCCAGTACATGTTGATTAGCTTTTGCAGCTGTTCTTCCTTAGCCAGCCCAGCTCTTCCCTGGGCAGGCTATATTGTGACTTAATCACAGTTCTAGTCTAATGGCCAGAAGTGGGAGATAGGATACATGTCTTTTGATGCAGAGTCCTCTGCCTCAGCTTCAAGCAATGGGAAAGTGCTCAGCTTGAATAGGGAGGAGTAGGGTGGGCCACTTGTACAGACCCAGAGGGCTCAACGGTTTTCAAGATTCTCTAGTGTGTTGGCTTAAGGTCCTTCCCAGCCAGACGTCTGACCTTGGTATAACGGACATGCCAAGGTTGAGATTCAACCTTCTCTGGAGCTCTGTTACCTTTATAATTAAGTCTTGGGCTTGATCCTCTGGCTGCACGAGATTAGCATCTTTATAGTCTATCAAAGAGGTCCTCTAACTTTCATACTTAAATTGATGATTAATCCCCCTCACCCTTTCATTGTCGTTCTCTAATTCTTTGCCAGCCCTCAGCAAGAGACATCCAGTTCCATTGCTCTTATAATTACTACCACCTGCAAACCTCTTGAACACCTGAGATATCACTCAGCCATTGCATTCCTTTCAGTCAGCATTTCATCCCAGTTTAGCACCAGTGAAAGTTTTAACAGTAGTATTGCTATAGCATGCCAGGGGCTATCCATACTCCAACTATCACTAATGAAGGGCTCCTCCCTTACCAGCCATGATCTCACTCCCCAATCCCATTTTAAAGTTTTCTTCCTAAGACCGCTCCCAGCACTGAATATTATAGAGGCCAGATTCACCAGGAATTGGACTATGAGAGATTTCTGTGCAGAAGAGATTTACTGGAGAATACTCTTAGTGACAACATCTCTAGTGGAAGAAAACAGGATTGGGCAGAGGAAGAAGTTGAGCCTCGGGGGCCTCAGCAGATTCTTCAGGGGTGTTCTGAAGCTGAGATGACCTTCAGAGATATCCTAATTTGTGGCTTGGGTGTTAGGTCTTCGCACCCACACACTGACCAGTCTTTAGATGCAGGCTGCCCCTGGGAAGGGTGTAACTTTCAGTGAGACATCTCTTTTCAGTCAAGAGCACTTACTGGAGACAAACTCAGCTTTGAGCCATCATCAGCCAACACTTCTGGCAGCTGGGGAAATTAGTGCCTGTTCCTTAAGCATCCACTACAGTGATGACATTCATATCACTTACAAGAATACAAATATAAATAGCTAATTCATTGGGCATTACATTGTGCCAGGCCCTGGGCTAATTTCTTTATATCTTTTATCCTATTTAATCCTAATCAAGACAAACACTCCTTCTTCCCTGAAATCTCTGCCCTAAGAAACTATAACAACCTCAAAAAGCACCAAACACAACATTGTCTATATAGCAGTTCTCCCTTTTGAATATCTTAGTGCAAATTACCTGTCCTTGTTTGAATAATAGCTATTTTTAAAATATCTGTTGAATGAAACTCACTCTTTTACTAGAGTGGTGACACCTTTGCAAGGCTTTGCTTTCCTCTACTCTCTACAGACATACCTGGTGACTAGGCTGCCGTAATTTTGGTGGCCAGAGAAGGATTATTGCCTCTTTCATTTTGTTGAACAAATTCTTAAGAGGTAGAGCTAAAAACCAATGACAGGTAGTGTGGGAAAAGGTGTGCTACATAGTCACCCAAGGAGGAATATCTTTTCAGTTGATTAAATGGTAGTGTTATACCAGGCCCATCTGAATTCAGAGATGATGAAAGTCCAAAGAATGCCGCCCTCCCATGGCAGCATCTGGTCCAGTTCCATATTTTCTAGTAGTTTTTATTCATTCTTCAGATTTTCACTGAATACCTGCAATATACCAGACCCTATTCTTGGCATTGGAGATACGGTGGCAGACAAAACACGGTCTCTGCCCTTATATGGTTTGCAGTCATTTTACCACCGTGTAGGATCCATAGAGGTGTTTTGTTGGTCTCAGAGTTTCATGTAAAGTTCAAATAGAGATGATGAAGGCAAATCTAAAACATTACCCAATTAGAAATTATAGCAAAATGGTTTTTATCTGTTCTAACATACCAACTTCTAAGAACTCTGGAAGGTCTCACTGGTCTCACTGGTTAGTATCTTCTACCACCCATTTCAAAACATGGCTAGACTGTAATGTTTACTCTGTGACCCTTTACAGAAAAAATTTGCCAACTTTGTTTTGTATTTTTCAGTGTAGGTGTCCTGTACAACATTTGCTAATTTATTCCTAAATATTTTATGAGTTTTTTATGCTTAAGGTAACTTTCATATTTTCGTTTACAATTGTTTATTGGTAGTATATAGAAAATAGAATTCATCTTTATATATTAACCTTAACTTGTTAAATTTATTCCTTACTTATGGTTGCTTCTTTGTAGATTACCCAAGAGTTTTTATATACATAATCATGTTTTTTATGAATAAAGACATTTTTTTTCCTTCTTTAAAAAAAAAAAAAAAAAACATGGCTAGAGGGAGTGGATGTGTTTCAAGCAATTGGGCTCCCAGCTCCCACATGGGAGGTCCTGGGTTCTGTTCCCGGTGCCTCCTGAAAAAACAAGAACAAACAACAAGCAAATCAAATGAAAAAACCAACTCAGGGAAGCGGATGTGGCTCAGTGGTCAAGCGCCAGCTTCCCACATACAAGGTCCCAGGTTCAATCCCCAGCCCCAGGTACCTAAAAAACAAACAAACAAACAAAAGAAGCAAACAAACAAAAAAACATGGCTAGACGTGTATGCCATACTGGAGCCATTTCCTTGAAGGTGAAAAGGCTGGGGTGGCAGCTAAGTTAATGAGCTTCTTCCAGCTAATTTAAACTCAACCAATACACTAATCATGTCTGGCAATCTAGATGTTGTAAGCATCAAGCCAAAACAGAAGTTTCTAGTGGAGATAGAGGCATTCTTAGGTATTTTCAGAGAGCATATATCACAATCAATAATGACGAGAGCAATCATAGCAATAAAGTTGCTGTAATTATTAATTGAGCCATGTGCTAAACATATCACCTTATTTCATTTAACCTGGTATGTGAAGTAATTTATTTTTCTTATTCTTATAAATAAGGAAAACAAAGGCATAAAAATATTAAATGGTTTGCCCCAAGTCACACAGTAAAAGCGGCAAAACAGGGATTTGAATGCAAATGTATTCATCTCTAAAAGCTGGGTTCTTTCTCACGGGTATCATAACTCTCCACAAATTAAGACGCTTTCCCCATGAAATAAACCTTCAATATCACTATGGTTCTTGGGTATCTCCCAGGGAAACTAAGTGAATTTAGAAAGTTAGGCTGAGTTATATGGAATGCTTAACATTTTTTTTAATAGCAGTTCCAGATGAGAATCGATTTCAGACAGCGAAACGTTGCTTCTAGCTCGTGCTGTTCTGTGACCAATTCCTAGCACAGCAAGATAGTGTGGTGAGTGTCTTATCAACCAATGTCACAATTTCAGTGTAGAACGCATTTTATTGTGCATATATTGCATAATGTCAGCTAGAATATTAGTCAGGATAAACCGCCTTCTATAACAAATAATCCTCTAAGCTCAGTGGCTTAACATAATAAAAGTTTATTTCTTGTTCGTGCAAAGTTTTATGAGGCTATTCGTTGTTGGGTGTCTCTTTTGAGCAGCTCTCCTCCCAGGCGATGGCTCAGCTATCCAGTCTCTTTGAATCCTGAAGTCACCATCTTCAGCATGTAGGCTCTCTAAGGAGAGACGCATGTGGGGAAGGCGCATAGAATACTTCACCACTCCACTCTGGCCGTGACATGGGTCATTTCTGTTCACAATCCATTGGCCAGAACTTGTCACACGGCAACACCAAAATTCAAAGGAGCTGGGAAACAGAGTCCCCACTTGAGGAAAGAGGACTCTTAGCTTAGGTAGTCAGCTAGCTGTTTCTGCTACAGCTGGTGTCAGCTGGTTTGAGCCTGTGAAGAGCTTATGGAAAGTAAGATTTCTCAGCTAGTGTCTTTACTGGATACTGCCACTCTCCCCAATTTATCATAAAAAAATCAATATGTTATTCCAGGCATTTTATTGGATGAATTAATCAGCCTGAAGAGGTGTAACAGAGACTTTCTAGACATAAAACTTCCAAGAAAAGAGCCAGGAGACCCAGAGCATTAGCGTTTGATAGAAAACTTCTAAGTTAACAGTCATAAGCAAAGAGCAAGTGAGGTGTAGACATCCTGCCTCTAGCAAATACTTAGTACAGTGCCTGTGCAGAGTCGACACTATTTCCTCAATTCTAAGATAATCATTTCATTTTTCATCTTTTTGACTTTTTAAATTTAAATTTCCTAAACAGAATATATCCAATCAATAAACACATTTCCTTACAAGTCTATCCTTAAATGATGGTTTGTCTTACAACTGGTGGCACCAATCAAGGAAATAAAGTGTTTACAGCACAGTATTAAGCACTGCACATGCTGTATCTCATTTAACGCTTTCAACAACCCTAAGGTTTGGGTACTGTCAGTGGAAAGCTGGCACCAACTTACACCAACTCTGAGAGCTGACTGGGATCATCTCTCTCCAACTCCAGTTGACAGCTTAAAATCAGCCACAATGGGAAATTTACACTAAGGAAATTGACATTTACTCGCATGCCACTGGACTGGGCGTTATTATTATTTCTGTTATATAAAGGCGGAAACAGAGGCTCAATCACTGGCCGTAGTTAATGCTAAGTTAAGTAGCAGATCTCAGATGTCACCCCAGGTAGATCTGATTCCCACGGCACAGGTCTCGATGGCTGTGCTAGGCTGCCACCCCTTGGAAGGTTTGGGGGACTGACTCATGCACCCCACAAGACATGTTTAAGTCCTAATCCCTGGTCCTGTGGGTGTGGACTCATTTGTAAATGGGATCTTTGAAGAAGATTCCATTAAGGTGAGGTCAAATTGAATGAGGGGGTCCTTAATCCAATATGACTGAGGTCCTTATAAGGAGAGGAAATTTGAATGCAGAAGAGGCAGCCAGAGGAGGAAACAGAAAGAAGCAGATCACCTTGTGACAGAGGCAGAGATAGAGTTATGGATTGCAGGCAAGCCACCACCAGAATGCTACAGATTTTGAAGAAAGTGTGACCTGCCAATACCTTGATTTTGGACTTCTGGCCTCCAAAACTGTGAGCCAATAACTTCCTGTTGTTTAAGCAATCAGCCTGAGGTATTTGTTATAGCAGCCCCAGCAAACTAAAACAAATGGTATTTAATGCAAAGCTGTAGCTGCCATGGTAATTTTGGAACTTCTTAAATCCCATAATAGCGACAAGGTTTCCTTTGTCCAATTAATTCAGTTCTGTAGATTATATTGTTCTTCCACCATCTGGCATACATGACAAAAAGTAAGCCATTACCAGATTAAGTGGAAATGAATTTGTTGCATTATATGGGTGCTTGTTTATCACATCCTTTAAAAAATATGTCATAAGATGTTACTGATATACCTCACAATAGTACCAAAGTTTGACTAGTATCAAAACTTGATAACTTAACCCAATAATGTAAATCTTTACGTCTTTAAACAAGAACTTTCCTTAGGTTATACAGTAAATTAAGCAACAGTAGTTCATCTTTTATATGGGATATTTATCATGTTCCTACAAAGATTTTTTTTTTTCCTACAAAGTTTTGATTATGGTTTTTAGTCAAGAATGTGTAAACTAAGAACCAAGGAGGGAGTAATTTCTCCTTTTTCTGGTAGTGATGGAGGCAGGATGTAATCTAGCTTTATTTCTACTTCCAAAGATCAGCAAGTTTACAACTGTAAGCAAGGAAGGAATTTGGCCTCATTTGAAATGCTTGTATCTACTTATTTTGACTGTAAGCTAGGAAAGCAGTTGCTTCTAGGGGGCATAAAACCCCTCAAAAGGCCGGAAAATAGACTGTATTTATTTTTCTACGTGTTCACAAATATTTGTACTTTCAAGAACATTTGAGAAAGAGAAAGAAAGAAAAGAAAGAAAGAAAGAAAGAAAGAAAGAAAGAAAGAAAGAAAGAAAGAAAGAAAGAAAGAAAGAAAGAAAGAAAGAAAGAAAAGAAAAGAAAAGAAAAAAAGGAAGGAAGGAAGGAAGGAAGAAAGAAAGAAGAAAGGAAGGAAGGAAGGAAGGAAGGAAGGAAGGAAGGAAGGAAGAAAGAAAGGAAGAAAGAAAAAGTTGTAGAACTTTGGGGAAAATGAAAAAGCAACTGAAAGACCATGACTTACCAGAAAATGGCCAGAGCACTGAGGAATTATGGAAGAACTTGGGAAATCACCAAAATCTAGAGAAAGCTAACTTACCGGTTCAGTGACGCCATTCTCCAATGACTCCATCTTATTTCTTGGGGAAAGAGATCTTCTACTCACAGCTTGTTCAACCTGAACAAGAATATCTCAGTTTAAATAACTGGAATGCAAATTATAATTATGCATGTGCTAATTATCACAAGCTAAGTAACCCTGATTGCTAAATACAACCTTACATTTAATAGTTTTCTGGCATCAGAAATCCCTGCAAGCTTCAGCATTTTCCTCTTAAAGCAAATATTGAAGAGAAAAAAAGTTCATTAACTTAATTGTTGCTATCTTTATTAAAAAACATGTAATCTATACTAAACTTGGTGGGAAATTCTGTCTGTGATCAACTTTAAAATGATCACACCCCATTTGAAAATATAGTCTTTGTTTTACTACTCTTTCTGTCAGTTTTCTAGACTGACATTACCAGTAGAGATGATTTGATTTATATATTGATTTAAATATTATTTCCCTGTCATAAACTCAGGTGAAAAAATCACTCTAACATCTATTTGATGGTTTTAATGACAAAACAAAAAATGACTGCCTATGATACAGTCTTCATACCAAAATAGGTTCATGACTTTAAAAACTTCTGTGGATATCCTGAACCTATATTTCCTCTGCACTTCCTCTCTTGGCCTGTAAGTCTGTGGAGGTAAAGAAACCATAGTCTAAGGAAAAGGCCACCTTCCTTAATGGTAATAACACTCAGAAGCATGCACCATCCCCCTCCCCTCCCCCCTCCAATGTAGAATTATAGTGTGAGGCCTTCAACTTCATTCTTTGTTTTCAAGATACTTTTGGCTATTTGGGGTTCCTTACCATTCCACATCAATTTGATGTTTGGCTTTTCTATTTCTGCCAAGAAGACTTTTGCAATTTTTATTAGTATTGCATTGAATCTATAATTGTTTTGGATGCTGGAATTGACATCATAACAATATTTAGTCTTCTAATCCATGAACACGAAACATACTTCCATTTATTTAGGTCTTCTTTGATTTATTTCAGCAATGTTTTATACATTTACATGTACACATCCATTATATCCTTGGCTAAATTCATTCAAAGATATTTTATTATTTTAGTTGCTACAGCAAATGGGATTTTTTTCTTGATTTCATCTTCAGGTTGTTCATTATTAATGTTTAGAAACACTACTGATTTGGGGGTGTTGATATTGGCATGGCATACAGGTACCTCAGCATGCAGGGGCTACCCTGCTCCCTCCAGAACAGGGCAAAGAACTCACAATGGGTGCAGAGGCTGGCTCCATACCAAGCTGGGGAGGGCAGGGTAGGGCAGCAAAGTCATCAGGAACTTCTCTTACTATTTTTTGTTTATACAATAATTTAAAAAAGAAAGTTTAGTTTGAAGTACTTTCAAACTTACAAAATACAGTTACAAAAATATACAAACCCCATGCAGAGAATTCCAACATACCCCTACCACCTAGATGCCCAACTCCACCAATTTTAACATTTTGCCACATTTGCATACCACTCTTTTTCTCTATTTATCATCTTTTTATCAATCCATTTTCTGAACACTTGAGAGTAATTGTGTATATCATGCTCTTTGAAGATTTAATACTGCCATGTACATTTCCTAAGAACAAGGAATTTCACTATGTAACCACCTTAATGCAGTTATCAAGTTCAAGCAATTTAACATTGAAAAGCTTTCATTTCTATATTCCAATTTTTTCACATGTCTCAGTAATGGCCTTTTGAATCATTTCTCCTCCCTTGCTAGATCCCATCAGGATCATGTATTACATTTAATTGTCATTATCTTTTTAGTTGCTCTTTCTTTTTTGTTTTAATTGTGGGAACAAATATACAACATAAACTTTCCCCACTCAACCACTCCCAAGCACACCATTCAATGGGATTGACAATTTTGCAGTACCCTTACCACCATCTAATAATAAAACTTCCCCATCTCCCTAAACAGAAACAGGGTGCCCATTATGCACTAACTCCCTTTCCCCCCTCTCCTACCCCACCTGGCAACCTGTACTCAAATTTATGTTTCTATGAGCTTCCACATTCTCTGATATTTTCTTCATAGTACCATGAAACTTAAATTTAACATCCTACATCTATAACAATCTCATTTGTTTTGATACTAATTTAACTTCAATAATAAGCACAAACTTCATTCCTATACCCCCTTCTTCCCACCTTTATGTAATCCTTGTTACAGATTACAAGTTTATACATTATGAGTCCCAAACCATTGATTTATCATTACATTTTAGTCTTTGCCTTTTAGATCCTGTAAGAAGTAAAAAATGGATTTACAAACCAAACATAGAATAGTGCTGGCATTTATATTTACCCATATCATTACCCTGACCAGACATCTTTATTTTTTCATGAATTTGATCTATTGTCCATTGATATTTCCTTTTAACCTCCAGAACTCTCTTCAGTATCACTTGTCGGGCCAGTCTAGTGATGACAAACTCCCTAAACTTTTGTTTACCTAGGAATGTCTTAATCTCACTCTCATTTTATAAAGACAGTTTTGTCAGACAGTGTTTGTTTTCAGTATTTTAAATGTCACCCCACTGCCTTCTTGCTTCCATGGTTTCTGATGAGAAATTGGCACAATTTTATTGAGGCTCCATTGTACACAACATGCTGCTTCACTCTTGGAGCTTTCAGAATTCTCTCTTTATATTTGGCATCCATCAATTTGGGCCTATTTGGGTTTATCCTGAAGGAGCTTGTTGAGTGTTTTGTATATATATTCATGTCATTTATTAGATTTGGGAAGATTTCAGCCATTATATATTTGAAATTTCTCTCTTCCCTTTCTTGAACTCCCACAATGTATATGTTGGTACACTTGATGGTACCCCACAAGTTCCTCAGACTCTGTTCATTTTTCTTCATTCTTCTTTCTTTTCATTTCTGCTTTCATCTTGAAGTCCACTGATTCTTTGTTTTGTCAGGTCCAGTTCTATCTTCTATTGAACCCCCCTAGGGAAACTTCAATTTTTGTTACTGTGGCCTTCACCTCTGTTTGGTTCCCTTTCATATTTTCTATCTCTTGATTGTTATTCTCTTTGTGTTCACTAGCCTTTTTCTGTTTTCCTTTAGTTTTTTGTCTGTTTTCCTTTTACTCCTTAAGCATATATAGGACCATTTTAAAAAAATTATTTTTCTGTTATGTCCCAGACCGGGTTTCCTCATTGATGGTTTCTAATTTTTTAATCCCTTCCTTTGCCTGAGCCATCACATCCTATTTCTTTGTATCATTTTTAACATTCTGTTGAAGCCTGGATATTTTGAAAATTTTATGTATTATCACTGGAATTTAAACTCTGAGACATCTGTTCTTTAAGCTTTTATCCAGATAGTATTATGAAAGCATTGTCCTTGAGTGCAGGAACTTACAAAGAAAAGAATGAAAAGAAGAAAACACGTTTCCCAGTCTTTGCAGATTGGACCATGCAAGTGCTTTTCTTCAGAGTTTACCATATAATGAGTTAAGAGAATAGCTCCAATAGGTCATAGGGTGGTGAATCAATGTTCCTGTGGCATAGGTTGAGGAAAGGCAGTCTCCAACCATAACTTGCCTAACTGATTGAGCAAGCCATAGCCTAGGGGCAGCTCACCCCTCCCAAGAATAAACAAAATGGAGCAAATAAAGGTCATCACTCCCTCCCCAATCCCTCCCACATTCCAAGACCTCCTAACCTACTCCCTCCTGGCCATGTGGCCCCAGGCTGTACTTGGTTTCCCTGCTTATTGATGTGTTGTATAAATTCATATCCACTACCTTCCATGGGTTGGCTAAAGTTTCTCTTCAGAGCCCGACCATGCCAGCAGGGGAGCTGAAGTTTATTCTTC